>SNQJ01S0049416.1:29723-52356 GCA_010110895.2 Picea sitchensis | reverse complement strand
GACTAGGGGACAATGCATCTTGAAGCTCCAACATATCAAGATCTGGTATTAATTGGTAAGTGTTGAGTCTCCATTTTAACACTTCTAGTATCCTATATTATCCTCTATCTTAGTCTATTTTACCTATTCTATGTGTATATAATTGACCATTTCCTCCACAAACCTACTTTGTGACCTTGCCCATGTGCATAAAGAGGTAACTTATGTTAAAGCATGATTTGTTTGATTTTGTTGATTAAATTGGATTAAATGGTTGATTATTTATGCTCCTAACTACTTTGAATCTTAAGCAATTCCATCTAGTACTGCAACCATCACTTGATCCGATACTCCGCAAGATCTGATACTTCATTGATCCGGTACTCCGTTATTCCATCTATTTCGGTTCTCCGCAATGCCTATGAACCGAAATTTGTAGCAACAAATGCAAGCTGCACATATCCCAAAACCTCCTCGACCTACCCCTATTCCTGCACAACCCATTCCTAATCCAAATAATAGACCTACACAGCCTGTACAAAATCTTGAAGTACAAACCTTCCCCACTTATGTGATAACTCCTGCTTCATTTAATGGAATTGAATTAAGATCATGGAGAGTTGTGAATAAACCAAATTCTATTGTGGTTATTCAAGAAGAAGAACAAGTAGATAATCAAGCAGTTCAAGAAGAAGAACAAATAGAGAATCAAGAAATTCAATAAGAAGAACAAATGGATAACTAATTAAATGAAGAAAGAAACACCCATGTACAACAAGAAACTCCTCCTCACACTTCTCACCCATCAGAAATGCCTCAGAAAATTAATCCTCCTCCTTATCCAGAAAGGTTACTTGTGAAGAAATCTGAGGTACCCCTAGGTCATAATATAGAGACTAAACTTAGAAACATATGTGTAAAGATTCCCCTACTTCAGGCCATCAAGGATATACCTATTTATGCTAAGATTGTAAGGGTTATTTGCATTAAAAAGTCAGGAAGGAAGAGGAAGGAGCCTTATGTTATACAGGTGGTTGGACAATTATCATAATTTATATCAGAAATGCCATCCAAATATAATGATCCAGGAAACCTAGTGGTGACCATAGAGATTAACTATGTTTCCTTTCCAAACACACTTATTGATCTAGGAGTAGCAATAAATGTTATGTCGGTTGACACCATGAAAACACTGCAACTAAATCACTTAAGACCAACACATAATTTACTAGAACCAGTAGACAAATCAGTCATCAACCCAACAAGAAGTCTAGATGATATAATAGTTACTTTGGCCTCTTGGGAATACCATGTGGATTTCTTAGTAATTCATCCCAAATCCTCCAAACCAGGACATCCAGTAGTGCTTGGCCGACCTTGGTTATCCACTTTTGATGCATTTATTAGTTGTCGGTCTCAAGAGATGACAATTTCCAATGGTACCCAAGGTCAAAAACTTATCCTCTTTCCTCCTGCCCAACCAGCCACTGAAATTCCTCTCTGGTTGGAAAATCCCTATGGGGAGGAGGATTGTACTCAGCCCTTGTTGACACTCGAACAAGTTAAAGGGGTTCAAGAGCAAACTGAAGAACAAATCTTAAGCCTATTTTTGGTTGATATAGAATGCATTGAATACCCTCAATCGTTTCCTGAATACACAAATGTCTTCAGCTCTGAATTCTAGGAAATCTGGCACCCCTCCACCTCTACAATAGCCACCATTTCACAAGTAGATGAAGGGAAAGAATTAGTTGTCCAGGCTGTTGAAATCATCCCTGGAAAATCTTTGTATACCAATGTTAGCTTAGAAACAGATCAACAACAAAAGTTGATCCAAATGATTCAAGGGCAATTTGGTGCTTTTGCATGGGATTACTCCGACATGAAAGGGATCCACCTAGACACTTGTATGCATCATATTTACACTAATGACCAGATCATACCTGTTAGGCAACCCCAAAGAAGAATGAATCCAACCTTGAAAGATATAGTGAAAGAAGAACTCCAAAAACTCCTGCATGCCAATTTCATTTACCCTATATCAGATAGCAAGTGGGTATCCCCATTAGTTATTGTCCCTAAGAAAAATGGTAAATGGAGGATTTGTGTGGAATTTTGTGAATTGAACAAGGCTACCTATAGAGACTACTTTCCTTTGCCTTTCATAGACCAGGTCTTGGACACTTTGTCTGGGAAGAGGTATTTTTCTTTCTTGGATGGGTTTAATGGTTACAATTAGATTCAAATTTCACCAGAAGACCAAGACAAAACCACATTTACTTGCCCATGGGGAACCTATGCCTATAGGGTTCTTCCTTTTGGTTTGTGTAATGCCCCTGCTACCTTTCAAAGGGTTGTCTTGGTCAGTTTCTCTGATTTGAACCATGACTGTGTAGAAGTCTACATGGATGACTTCATAGTATATGGGGATGATTTCCAGCAGGCGTTGGAGAATTTGTCGAAAGTACTGATTAGGTGTAAAGAAACCAACCTTTCCCTCTCTCATGAAAAATATAGAATGATGCTCACTGAAGGAATTGTTTTAGGCCACCACATCTTTGGTATTGGAATAAGAGTAGACCCTGCCAAGATCGACATCATTTCCCAAAACAAAATCCCTAGTTCACAGAAAGAAGTCAGAAGCTTTTTAGGGCATGTTGGTTACTATAGGAGGTTCATTCAAAATTTTACAAATCTAGTTGCCCCTCTATTCAAACTGTTAGCAAAAGAGGCGGAATTTTGTTGGAATGAACAATGTCAAATCTCCTTTGAAATTTTGAAAACAAAGCTTTCAAGTGCCCCTATTTTGAGAGGACCAAACTAGTCTCTTCCTTTTCATATCTGCACGAATGCCTCAGATACAACTTTGGGGGTTGTTTTAGGACAAAGGGAAGGCCAGATTCCATATGTTATATACTTTGTTAGCAATAATCTTTCACCTACTGAAGTAAATTACACTGTCAACCAAAAAGAATTCTTGTCAGTAGTACATGCCATTAACAAGCTCAGACGCTACATAACAGGGTATGAAGCTTTTGTATATACCGACCATTCAACCATCATATTTTTAATGAACAAACCTGTTACAAATGCTAGAGTGACTAGATGGCTGTTATTACTGCAAGAATTCATTATCACCATTATTGATAGGTCTGGAAAATATAATTTAATTGTTGATTTCTTGTCTCGACTCATTCATACAGGTGATAATACTCCATTAGATGCTGATTTTCCAGAGGAGAATCTATTTACTATTTCTACTTACATTCCTTGGTATGCATATGTAGCCAACTATCTTGTAAGAGGAAAGCTACCTCATAATCTGTCCTCTCGAGAAAAACAAAGAATTATCCAGCTAAGTGCTAATTACATGTGGCATGATGATTGCTTATACTGAATCGGGCTTGATTTGGTGATCAAAAGGTGTGTTCGGGAGGATGAGATGCATGATATCTTCAAATCCTGTCATGATGGTCCATGTGGAGGCCATTTTGCTGATAAAAGGACAACATACAAGATCTTACAGTCTAGCTACTATTGGCCAACTATTTTCAAGGATGCAAAGAAGTATGTGGCCAACTGTGGTGATTGCCAAAGGATGGGAAAACCTACTGCAGTTAATGAGATTCCCCTCCAAGCTCAGGTAGTAATTGAACCTTTTGAAAAATGGGCTTTGGATTTTGTAGGACCCATTTACCCTATGTCTCTAAGGAAGAAGTACATCTTGGTCCGCACAAATTATGTGACCAAATGGGTGGAAGATAAAGCTTTATATTCTGCTAATGAACAATATGTTGTAGACTTTCTCTTCGAAGAAATATTTGCTCGTTTTGGTGTACCTTGAGAAATTGTAACTGACCAAGGAACCCAATTCAACTCCAATTTGGTCAAAGCTCTTACTGAATAATACAGAATCAAACCTAGAAAATATTCGCCTTATCACCCTCAAGCAAATGGGTAAGTGGAATCAACTAACAAGGTGATAAAGGCTATTCTAACCAACATTGTTCAGCTGCATCACAAACACTGGGTTGATAGGTTGCGTGAGGCCTTATGGGCCTATAGGACAACTTGGATAAACACAATAGGCCATACACCTTATGAGTTGGTATATGGGAAGCAGGTGCTGCTTCCCATAGAATTTCAAGTAAAAACCTTCAGGATTGCCATGCAACTAGGGATAGATCTGGATGAGGCTAAAAAACAGAGGCTATTACAGTTGAATGAGCTTGATGAGATTAGACAAGATGCTCTTCAAAGGACCACCCTTATACAAGAACAAAGGACTAAATGGCATGACAAGTACATCAAGAAAACGTCTTTTCAATCAGGTGATTGGGCCCTCATGTATGATAGTATGTTCAATAATTTTAAAGGTAAATTGTCTACTAGATGGTTGGGACCCTATGAAATTGATACAATTTATGACAATGGTTTAGTTAAGATAAAGACTATTTATGAGAATCGGACTCCCGTTGTCATGAATGGGCATCGATTGAAGGTTTATCATAAGCCTCTATCCAGAGAGGATTTTGTCAAACATGTTCTTCAGAATTCCAAAATGCAACTGGTAAGCAAGGGGGTTTCTCCTCCTGCTGATCCACCACAGTAAGTTTGATTGTGTGAATTAATTTGGCTTTGTACACATTCGTAAATAGGTGTGTCATTAAATAGAATTTTTGGTGTTACTAACAAAACCAAAAAAAAAGTTGATTGTGTTCTCATGTAGATAAATAAGGAGGACATATGTCAGGTGTAGGTCTACCCCTTTATCCAGCCCTGGTAGATTATTTGGAGTTTTCTTTAAGTTTTTCAGACTCCTAAAAATTGAAAACATCGGGGAGCAGGAACTGGCCCGAGCTCAAGAAAAATCCACGGGACAGTAGATGGGGTTTTCTTTAAGTTTTTCAGACTCCTAAAAATTGAAAATACCGGCAAGTAGGAACTGGCCCAGGCTCGAGAAAAATCCATGGGATAGTAGACAGATTTTTCTTTAAGTTTTTCAGACTCCTTAAAATTGAAAACACCGGTGAGCATTAACTAATCTGGGCTTGAGAAAAATCCACAGAAAAGTAGTAGTTAGGATTATTATTTTTGTAATAAAAAGGAAGTGGCAACATGACCAGTGATCAACCTAGTTCCGAAAGAGGAGGATTCTGAATCTCAACATGTGTTCATCCAACTACAGAGTACCTTCTTGTCATAGAGCTTGGAGCCCAGTCATTGAACTCTTTTGCCTTGTTTTTATGAAACTTCCACTGCAAGTTCAGAGTTCATGTATCAAGTGTTGGTATTTGTTTCACCTACATGGTTTTTCAGTAGAATCAAATCACAGGTCCTCTTCCATAAGCATCAAAAAACACCAACTACTTCTACAAAGGGAAGCCTACAATGTTCCAGACTACAGAGCACTACCACTAGCTACCTCGTCCAATTCCCTTTGAGTACCAGAATACCATTTTGTGATGATCCAATACTGGATAACATCTATGTGTTCATCTGGCACTGCAAACAATGTTTGCCTATGTGCTCATTCGGTATTGGGCAAAACTCTGTGTTCATCCGATACTGGGCAAAACTCTATGTTCATCTGATACTGTGCAAAAATCGGCATTCATCCGGTACTGGGAAAAACTCTGTGCTCATCCCGTACTACAGGAGAAGCTCTGCATTCTTCCGGTACTGTGGGAAAAGGTCCGTGCTCATCCGGTACTGGGAAAAACTTTTCGTTCATCTGGTACTGTGGGCAAAAAGAAATCTGTGTTCTTCTGGTACTAAGGTGATTTGGTACTGGTAATGAGGTGTTGGTAGTCCTTATCCTATATTCAAAGTTTTTGCTACTCGATTTAAATGCTTCAAGTAATAGGACATATAAACTCAACATTTTTTCGTTTTATTAAAGAATTAGACTAATTATGTATTAAACATGTGGTTACTCTCAATTATGGCACACTCCCTACCAGGAACTTCTGCAAGTCCTTGTCTACATCTCCTTGTGAAGAAATCATTCCTATACACCTGAAGTCTTTAGAGTACGAGGTAATTGTGTCTCTAACAGGACCAATTTCATGCCTTTTGTTTATATGGTAGAGAAACGTCATAATCCCATAATCCAAGATTGTGCCATACAAATGACTTAAACCAAATCTTTACGCATGTCAAACTATGATTCCGATGGCGTCAGACGATTTCATTCTTGTGAGTTATGGTCATAACGACCACATCTCTTGTCATCATTATCCAACACTCCCATGAACATGATCTGACGCCAAATTTCATACGAGTCTATAATTTATTCATGAATTCAACCTATCTTACCTTGTCATCATTACCCTAGATGTGACCATTACAATCTGAATCTTAATTTATAAATGCTCCTATGGATGGCTTTTCCATCCACATGAGCGTTATTCACTGTTTTTACTGTCACACCACCTACATTTACACTGTGATCCCATTCCTTCGTATTGTTTACATACTTATCCTCTTCCGGTACTCCATCACGATCTGCGTTGATCCGATACTCAACCCTCGATCCTCTGATTCGTGCCTCATATGCCTTAAGAATTATTTTAAGCTAGCATGGGGGTCAATAGGCATGAGCCTGTGTTCCAGTTATATAGGGAAACACCAGAATATCAAGCTTGCAGGGAGAAATTTGAACAGGCTGGTTGGGTTCCATTTTTGGAGAAATTTGAACAGGCTGGTTGGGTCCCATTTTTGGAGAAATTTAAAGGCTATCAAGAAGGAGTCTCTCTTGCTTTTGCGCAGACATATTATGGAGAAAGTGTTCAGTTTGGAGATATGAAGTTAACAATTTTGGAGGCCACCATAGCAAAGGATACATGCCTACCTTCTTCTAGAGAAAAATACTTTAAGGGGGTGATCATTGACAAGAAACTTTGTCAAAAATTTCTTAGGCTAGAGCATCAAGACCCCAATTGGACTAAGGGAATTCCTCGAAGATGCATCAAAGAAGAATATTGGACGATGCTCATTAGTTTGCAGAGATTTCTCACCTACGAAGGGAGGTATGCAGTAACCTTCCTATACCATTTGAAACTTTTGTCACATTTTGAAGGAGGGCCACAAATTGATTTTCCTCGCTTCCTATGGATGAGTTTAAATAAAATGGTGAGAGGAGTTAAATTAGCTTCCAAGAAACCTGAAACCAACCTCCATCACCATGGCCTAATGAAACTTTTGGTTGTCCATGCCTTGATAAAACAAGGCAGTAGTTGGAAGGTACTACTCCAACAGAATTTTGCTCAGGAAGGAATGTCCAAATCAGTAGAGGAACATGAAACATAAGTACACAGTGAGGAGTCCAGCAGAAAGGAAAAGAAAAACAAAGGGAAGAAGTTAGGGGGCGAGGAAGCCATTGTTATACCTAGCTTATCCCAGCCTATTGATGAATTGGAGAAAGACAAGTCTGTTGTGGAGGAGCTCACTGCATCCAAAAAGAAGAAAGCCTCCCAATCTTAGAAAATAAGTCCAACCTTGATTCCAAAAGCTAAAAGACAGAAGAGGAAGGACTCTGGACAAGGTGAGGGATCAGATAGTGATCCTAAAGCAACCATTGAGTTATCACTAGAGCTAGATAGAAAATTGGAAAAGACCCATGAACTCAACATTCAGAGCAAGAAAAAGGGTCAAAAGAAAGGTGTGCCAACAAAATGAATCCTAGAGGAGCCCACTACATCTAAGAAGGAGAAGCATGCCCAGTATAAGGTACCTAGTCTAGCCTCGAGTCCTAAATATCAACTGCCACAAAGTGAGACGTGAAAGAGGAAGAAGACAGGTCAACAAGAAGTTTCACATGATGTCCCCAAGGCAACTATTGAGTTCCCTCAAGAATTGGTTAAGGAGTTGGAAAAGACTTCTGAAGCAACTATTGTGTCTCCTCATGAACCGATTAGTGAGTTGGAGGAAACTCCTAAAAGGACAAGTGGAAGTAAGGGGAAGCTTAAAATGAGGAAGGCTCAAAAGAAACAAATCTCAGAGCCCACACCTCAGTCCTCCAGAGTGGAAGTAGGGAATGTTCAACAAGGGCAGACTCTAGAACCCACACTTCAGTCCTTTAAGGTGAAAATCAAATCGACACAAGAGAAACAAGTTTCCAGGCCTATAACTTCTATTAAAATGAAGAAGAGGAAGTTGTTTGAGGAGACTTCCACCCCTGTTAACAAATCTGAGGAAGTCTCACTTCCTGTACGAAGAATCATCAGGAGCATGGCCCAACAGATAATAGTTCCATATGTGCCTTCTTTTCCAGAAGAGCCTATTGATATTTCGACTTCTCCAAAGAAATAAAGTGGCTATGGAGCTATGATTAGTGAGACTGAGGGGTTGGTGATAGAAACATTGAGAGGTCTGAGAAAGGAGAAGGAAGCCCGAGAGGACGTAATTGAACAAACAACCACATCTGATCCTGACAATTCTCTGAGCAAACATCAATTGATGGTGAATATTGGGAAGCTGAAAAAACAGAATGAGAAGTTGAGACAAGAAGTTACAGAGCACCAAGTGTTGGATAGAGACATTAAGGCAGAGATTGCACAATTTAAAGAATATAACCTAAGGTTACAGGATGCACAAGAAGAGGTCTCTGCTAAACTCAACAAGGTTTTACGTTTGATCCAATACACCAGGGTGATTAAGAAGGAACTTAGGAGTGAAGCTTCTGGTCTCAACATCCTACAACCAGATAAATAATGGGGAATGGTTCCGTTTTGCAAAAATTTGAGTATCATTTTTGATGTTGTTGCATGAGGGCATGCAATGACTTTAGCATGGGGGAAATGTTGAGTCTCCATTTTTGACACTTCTAGTATCCTATATTATTCTCTATCTGAGTCTATTTTACTTATGCTATGTGTATATAATTGACCATTTCCTCCACAAACCTTGACCTTGTCCATGTGCATAGTGTTAGAATATAGAAGATTGTGCTCATTTTACCATTGACAATACCCTCGTCACCCAACCACTGGCCGAAGCCACCCTCCGAGCACCTTGACCTTGACCGAGAAGAGAATCCTGGTAGCAATCCAATAGCCAAGAGAGGCTAATGCACCAACAAGAATAGAAACTAAGCTAAACAGATGATCCCACCCAGAAGCTAGTGCACCACTTTCCCAGCTCTCCCAGAAACTTGGGCACCAAAACTGCAACTGGCTGCGCAGATTTGGCTCTCTCTGCAACTGCTGAGATGATGAATAATGAGAACTGGCACCCTGTATTTATAGTGAACTGGGCAGGCTAACTGGGGCCAACTTCTCCATCTAGGTATCAATAAATTCATTTTAAATGTATTTGTCCAGCCGACAACTTGTCTAGGGTTTCCTTCAATTCTTTGCTTCCTTCAGTAGGATTCTAGTCTCGTCATAGGTCACAATAGAGGTTCATACCTCCTGAAGATACCATAATATTAACACTCCCTCCTAGCTAGGGAGGTATGGTCTTGAGCACAACAGACCATTCAACTGGTAGCAACACGAGCACCGTCATTATTATCCAACAGGATAATCTCCTATGACAACTGGTACAATATCAATTGATAGAACACACATGTGTCTATTCGGGTAGGTACGCAACTACTCAAACCGTGAAACATAATCACAAATAGTGGAACAAATCCACCACAGTAGTATATCTACTGTCATATATTCTTCATAACAAACATCTGNAATGTGGGCATTCAATGTAAGGTGGACAAGGTCCACTATATTAATAAAGACTCACTATGGTAGTTAAATGTCATAAATGTGAGAAGGCTCTCTAGAAGGTTCCTAGGAGATGGAGAGAGCTATATAAAGAAGTGTAAGCAATCTAATGAAGCATAGTAAAGAAAATTGTCATTGTAACAAGCAAGTGTTGCTTGAGGAGTGCATTCCTTCCTTAAGGAATAATATATGGTGTTACCCTACCTCAAGGGTTTTTCTATATTCTTGTGTTCATGTTATGGTGAATGGTTTATGGTTTATTCTTGGTCTTATTGAAGTATATTTGTAGATCTAGTATAGGTACTTAACATATAGTGAATTGGAACAATCCTCCAACATAGTTGATAGGCTTTGAAAATGTTACAAAAAGAAGGGGAGAGGAGTAGAAAGGGCCCAAACCCCATATAACTATAGGGAGGAAGGGTCGTAAGTGCATTAATTTATCAATGGAAAAAACAAAGTTGGTACTGGAGGAGGATATCACAATGGCATAGGTGATAGATATGTCTAGTAAAACCCTAACTAGTTTCTTTTATGGGAGGTTGTCGACAAATAAACAAACAATACCTTGGCCCCATAGATTGAAAGGAGTTAGTCATAGATGTCATAGTACATGTCAAGCTTCAATACTTTGTGCGTATTCTTTGGTGTTTCTCTTTCATTCTAAAGATGTTTGGTTGATTATAGAGGTAAAGTGTTATTGGGGTTCAAATTCTCTTATTTTGAATAGACGATGTTCTCTCTTTGACCCCATATTAGAGTGGGTCATAAGGCATCTAGTTTGGGTCAAATTATTAGGTTTAGCCTTGGAACTATGGTTAAAGGATGTCTTCAAGGCCATTGGGAACACACTTGGTCAATTCCTAGAGTTTAACCCATAATTATGGACAACAAAGTTTCGCTCTATTGCTCAAATATTGGTGGAATTAGAGATCAAGGATGCTTTAGTAGATGAGATAGAGATCCTGGTGGGGAATCAGGTTTATGTGCACTTTTTGGACTATGTTGGTTTACCATTTTAATGCTCGAGATGTCATGTGCATGGGAATTTGGTGGAGGTCTATCCCCTAAAATTCCATTGAAAAATTTGGAATAGGGACAAAATGTTGGAGGAGGGTATAGAGGAAGGGAAGGAGGTAACTAAATATCTGGGAAGGGGAGGTTCAAATAGGAAATGGTATAGTCTAGAAGGAAAAGAGATACGTAATTAAGGTAACCTAGTCCATAGTTGATGGGCTAGGAGAGGAGGTAGTGGAGGAAGTTGGTGGGGATGTGGAACCCAAAATTGTCTCCAACACTCAACTAACAATGGAACAATTAGTGAGTAGGCTTCAATTCGACTAGGGGACAATGCATCTCGAAGCTCCAACATATCAAGATCTGGTATTAATTGGTAAGTGTTGAGTCTCCATTTTAACACTTCTAGTATCCTATATTATCCTCTATCTGAGTCTATTTTACCTATGCTATGTGTGTATAATTGACCATTTCTTCCACAAACCTACTTTGTGACCTTGTCCATGTGCATAGAGAGGTAACTTATGTTAAAGCATTATTTGTTTGATTTTCTTGATTAAATTGGATTAAATGGTTGATTATTTATGCTCCTAACTACTTTGAATCTTAAGCAATTCCATCCGGTACTGCAACCATCGCTTGATCTGGTACTCCACAGGATTTGATACTTCATTGATTTGGTACTCCGTTATTCCATATATTTCGGTACTCCGCAATGCCTATGAACCCAAATCTGCAGCAACAAATGCAAGTTGCACCTATCCCAAACCCTCCTCGACCTACCCCTATTCCTGCACAACCCATTCCTAATCCAAATAATAGACCTACATAGCCTGTGCAAAATCTTGAAGTACAAACCTTCCCCACTTATGTGATAACTCTTGCTTCATTTAATGGAATTGAATTAAGATCATGGAGGGTTGTCAATAAACCAAATTCTATTGTGGTTATTCAAGAAGAAGAACAAGTAGATAATCAAGCAGTTCAAGAAGAAGAACAAATAGAGAATCAAGCAATTCAAGAAGAAGAACAAATGGATAACTAATTAAATGAAGAAAGAAACACCCATGTACAACATGAAACTCCTCCTCACACTTCTCACCCATCAGAAATGCCTCAGAAAATTAATCCTCCTCCTTATCTAGAAAGGTTACTTGTGAAGAAATATGAGGTACCTCTAGGTCATAATCTAGAGACTGAACTTAGAAACATATGTGTAAAGATTCCCCTACTTTAAGCCATCAAGGATATACCTATTTATGCTAAGATTGTAAGGGTTCTTTGCATTAAAAAGTCAGGAAGGAAGAGGAAGGAGCCTTATGTTATATAGGTGGTTGGACAATTATCAGAATTTATATCAGAAATGCCATGCAAATATAATGATCCAGGAAACCTAGTGGTGACCATAGAGATTAACGGTGTTTCCTTTCCAAGCACACTTATTGATCTAGGAGTAGCAATAAATGTTATGTCGGTTGACACCATGAAAACACTACAACTAAATCACCTAAGACCAACACAGACTTTGTTGGAACTAGTAGACAAATCAATCATCAGCCCAACAAGAAGTCTAGATGATATAAAAATTACTTTGTCCTCTTGGGAATACCATGTGGATTTCTTAGTAATTCATCCCAAATCCTCCAAACCAGGACATCCAGTAGTGCTTGCCCAACCTTGGTTGGCCACTGTTGATGCATTTATTAGTTGTCGGTCTGGAGAGATGACAATTTCCAATGGCACCGAAAGTCAAAAACTTATCCTCTTTCCTCCTGCCCAATCAACCACTGAAATTCCTCTTTGGTTGGAAAATCCATATGGGGAGGAGGATTGTACTCAACTCTCGTTGACACTCGAAAAAGTTAAAGGGGTTCAAGAGAAAACTGAAGAACAAATCTTAAGCCTATTTTTGGCTGATATAGAATGCATTGAATGCCCTCAATCTTTTCCTGAATACACACATATCTTCAGCTCTGAATTCCAGGAAATCTGGCACCCCTCCACCTCTATAGTAGCCACCATTTCACAAGTAGATGAAGGGAAAGAATCAGTTGTCGAGGCTGTTGAAATCATCCCTGGAAAATCTTTGTATATCAATGTTAGCTTAGAAACAGATCAACAACAAAAGTTGATCCAAATGATTCAAGGGCAATTTGGTGCTTTTGCATGGGATTACTCCGACATGAAAGGGATCCACCCAGACACTTGTATGCATCATATTTACACTAATGACCAGATCAGACCTGTTAGGCAACCCCAAAGAAGAATGAATCCAGCCTTGAAAGATATAGTGAAAGAAGAACTCCAGAAACTCCTGCATGCCAATTTCATTTACCCTATATCAGATAGCAAGTGGGTATCCCCATTATTTATTGTCCCTAAGAAAAATGGTAAATGGAGGATTTGTGTGGAATTTTGTTAATTGAACAAGGCTACTTATAAAGACTACTTTCCTTTGCCTTTCATAGACCAGATCTTGGACACTTTGTCTGGGAAGAGGTATTTTTATTTCTTGGATGGGTTTAGTGGTTACAATTAGATCCAAATTTCACTAGAAGACCAAGACAAAACCACATTTACTTGCCCATGGGGAACCTATGCCTATAGGGTTCTTCCTTTTGGTTTGTGTAATGCCCCTGCTACCTTTCAAAGGGTTGTCTTGGTCATTTTCTCTGATTTGAACCATGACTGTGTAAAAGTCTACATGATGACATCATAGTATATGGGGATGATTTCCAGCAGGCATTGGACAATTTGTCTAAAGTACTGATTAGGTGTAAAGAAACCAACCTTTCCCTCAGTCATGAAAAATATAGAATGATGCTCACTGAAGGAATTGTTTTAGGCCACCACATCTCTGGTACTGGAATAAGAGTAGACCCTGCCAAGATCGACATCATTTCCCAAAACAAAATCCCTAGCTTACAAAAAGAAGTCAGAATCTTTTTAGGGCATGTTGGTTACTATAGGAGGTTCATTCAAAATTTTACAAATCTAGTTGCCCCTCTATTCAAACTATTAGCAAAAGAGGCTGAATTTTGTTGGAATGAACAATGTCAAATCTCCTTTGAAATTTTGAAAACAAAGCTTTCAAGTGCCCCTGTTTTGAGAGGACCAAACTAGTCTCTTCCTTTTCATATCTACACGGATGCCTCAGATACAACTTTGGGGGTTGTTTTAGGACAAAGGGAAGTCCAGATTCCATATGTTATATACTTTGTCAGCAAGAATCTTTCACCTACTGAAGTAAATTACACTGTCATTCAAAAAGAATTCTTGTCAGTAGTACATGCCATTAACAAGCTCAGACACTACATAACAGGGTATGAAGTTTTTATACATACCGACCATTCAACCATCATATTTTTAATGAACAAACCTGTTACAAATGCTAGAGTGACTAGATGGTTGTTATTACTGCAAGAATTCAATATCACCATTATGGATAGGTCTGGAAAAGATAATTTAGTTGTTGATTTCTTGTCTCGACTCATTCATACAGGTGATAATACTTCAGTAGATGATGATTTTCTAGATGAGAATCTATTTACTATTTCTACTTACATTCCTTGGTATGCATATGTAGCCAACTATCTTGTAACAGGAAATCTACCTCATAATCTGTCCTCCCGAGAAAAATAAAGAATTATCCAGCTAAGTGCCAATTACATGTGGCATGATGATTGCTTATACAAAACCGAGCCTGATTTGGTGATTAGAAGGTGTGTTCGGGAGGATGAGATGCATGATATCTTCAAAGCCTATCATGATGGTCCATGTGGAGGCCATTTTGCTGATAAAAGGACAACATACAAGATCTTACAGTCCGACTACTATTGGCCAACTATTTTCAAGGATGCAAAGAAGTATGTGGCCAACTGTGATGATTGCCAAAGGATGGGAAAACCTACTGCAGTTGATGAGATTCCCCTCCAAGCTCAAGTAATAATTGAACCTTTTGAAAAATGGGCTTTGGATTTTGTAAGACCCATTAACCCTATGTCTCGAAGGAAGAAGTACATCTTGGTATGCACAGATTATGTGACCAAATGGGTGGAAGCTAAAGCTTTATATTCTGCTAATGAACAATATGTTGTAGACTTTCTCTTCGAAGAAATATTTACTCGTTTCGGTGTACCTCGAGAAATAGTAACTGACCAAGGAACCCAATTCAGCTCCAATTTGGTCAAAGCTCTTACTGAATAATACGGAATCAAACCTAGAAAATATTTGCCTTATCACCCTCAAGCAAATGGGTAAGTGGAATCAACTAACAAGGTGATAAAGGCTATTCTTACCAACATTGTTCAGTTGCATCACAAACACTGGGTTGATAGGTTGCCTGAGGCCTTATGGGCCTATAGGACAACTTGGAGAAACACAACAGGCCATACACCTTATGAGTTGGTATATGGGAAGCAGGTGTTGCTTCCCATAGAATTTCAAGTAAAAACCTTCAGGACTGCCATGCAACCAGGGATAGATCTGTATGAGGCTAAAAAACAGAGGCTATTACAGTTGAATGAGCTTGATGAGATCAGACAAGATGCTCTTCAAAGGACCACCCTTATACAAGAACAAAGGACTAAATGGCATGACAAGTACATCAAGAAAACGTCTTTTCAGTCAGGTGATTGGGCCCTCCTGTATGATAGTAGGTTCAATAATTTTAAAGGTAAATTGTCTACTAGATGGTTGGGACCCTATGAAATTGATATGGTTTATGACAATGGTTTAGTTAAGATAAAGACTATTGATGAGAATTAGACTCCCTTTGTCGTGAATGGGCATCGATTGAAGGTTTATCATAAGCCTCTATCCAAAGAGGATTTTGTCAAACATGTTCTTCAGAATTCCAAAATGCAACTGGTAAGCAAGGGGGTTTCTCCTGCTGCTGATCCACCACAGTAAGTTTGATTGTGTGAATTAATTTGGCTTTGTACATATTTGTAAATAGGTGTGTCATTAAATAGAAATTTTGGTGTTACTAACAAAACAAAAAAAAAAGTTGATTGTGTTCTCATGTAGATAAATAAGGAGGACATATGCCAAGTGCAGGTCTACCCCTTTATCCAGCCCTGGTAGATTATTTGGAGTTTTCTTTAAGTTTTTCAGACTCCAAAAAATTGAAAACATCGGGGAGCAGGAACTAGACCGAGCTCGAGAAAAATCCATGGGACAGTAGATGGAGTTTTCTTTAAGTTTTTCAGACTCCTAAAAATTGAAAATATCGGCGAGTAGGAATTGGCCCAGGCTCGAGAAAAATCCACGGGATAGTAGACAGAGTTTTCTTTAAGTTTTTCAGACTCCTTAAAATTGAAAACACCGGCAAGCATTAACTAATCTAGGCTCGAGAAAAATCCACAGAAAATTAGTAGTTAGGATTATTATTTTTGTAATAAAAAGGAAGTGGCAACATGACCAGTGATCATCCTGGTTCCAAAAGAGGAGGATTTTGAATCTTAACATGTGGTCATCCAACTACAGAGTACCTTCTTGTCACAGAGCTTGGAGCCCAGTCATTGAACTCTTTTGCCTTGTTTTTCTGACACTTCCACTGCAAGTTCAGAGTTCATGTATCAAGTGTTGGTATTTGTTTCACCTGCATGGTTTTTCAGTAGAATCAAATCACAGGTCCTCTTCCATAAGCATCAGAAAACACCAGGTACTTCTACAAAGGGCAACCTACAAAGTTCCAGACTACAGAGCACTACCACTAGCTACCTCGTCCAATTCCCTTTGAGTACCGGAATACCATTTTGTGATGATTTGATACTGGATAACATCTATGCGTTCATCTGGTACTGCAGACAATGTTTGCCTCTGTGCTCATTCGGTACTGGTCAAAACTCTGTGTTCATCTGATACTGGGCAAAACTCTGTGTTCATCTGATACTGTGCAAAAATCGACATTCATCTGGTACTGGGAAAAACTCTGTGCTCATCCGGTACTATAGGAGAAGCTCTACGTTCATCCGGTACTGTGGAAAAGGTCTGTGCTCATCTGGTACTAGGAAAAACTTTATGTTCATCTGGTACCGTGGGCAAAAAGAAATCTGCGTTCATCCGGTACTAAGGTGATTTGGTACTGGTAATGAGGTGTTGGTAGTCCTTATCCTATATTCAAAGTTTTTGCTGCTCGATTTAAATGCTTCAAGTAATAGGACATATAAACTCAACATTTTTTCGTTTTATTAAAGAATTAGACTAATTATGTATTAAACATGTGGTTACTCTCAATTATGGCACACTCCCTACCATGAACTTCTGCAAGTCCTCGTCTACATCTCCTTGTGAAGAAATCATTCCTATACACCTGAAGTGTTTAGAGTACGAGGTAATTGTGTCTCTAAGAGGACCAATTTCATGCCTTCTATTTATATGGTAGAGAAACGTCATAATCCCATAATCCAAGATTCTGCCATATGAATGACTTAAGACAAATCTTTACACATGCCAAACTATGATTTCGATGACGTCAGACGATTTCATTCTTGTGAGTTCTGGTCATAACGACCACATCTCTTGTCATCATTATCCAACACTCCCATGAACATGATCTGACACCAACTTTCATACGAGTCTATAAGTTATTCATGAATTCAACTTGTCTTGCCTTGTCATCATTACCCTGGATGTGACCGTTACAATCTTAATCTTAATTTATAAACATTCCTCTGGATGGCTTTGCCATCCACATGAGCGTTATTCACCATTTTTACTGTCACACCACCTACATTTACACTGTGATCCCGTTCCTTTGTATTGTTTGCATACTTATCCTCTTTCGGTACTCCATCACGATCTGCGTTGATCCGGTACTCAACCCTTGATCCTCTGTTCTGTGCCTCATACGCCTTAAGAATTGTTTTAAGCTAGCATGGGGGTCAATAGGCATGAGCTCGTGTTCTAGTTATACAGGGAAACACCAGAATATCAATCTTGCGGGGAGAAATTTGAACAGGCTGGTTGGGTCCCATTTTTGGAGAAATTTAAAGGCTATCACGAAGGAGTCTCTCTTGCTTTTGCACAGACATATGATGGAGAAAGTGTTCAGTTTGGAGATATGAAGTTAACGATTTCGGAGGCCACCATAGCAGAGGATACAAGCCTACCTTCTTCTAGAGAAAAATACTTTAAGGGGGTGATCACTGACAATAAACTTTGTCAAAAAATTCTCAGGCCAGAGCATCAAGACCCCGATTGGACTAAGGGAATTCCTCGAAGCTGCATCAAAGAAGAATATTGGACGATGCTCATTAGTTTGCAGAGATTTCTCACCTGTGAAGGGAGGTATGCAGTAACCTTCCTATACCATTTGAAACTTTTGTCACATTTTGAAGGAGGGCCACAAATTGATTTTCCTCGCTTCCTATGGATGAGTTTAAATAAAATGGTGAGAGGAGTTAAATCAGCTTCCAAGAAACTTGAAACCAACCTCCATCACCATGGCCTAATGAAACTTTTTGTTGTCCATGCCTTGATAAAACAAGGTAGTAGTTGGAAGTAACTACTCCAACAGAGTTTTTCTCAGGAAGGAATGTCCAAATCAGTAGAGGAACAAGAAACAAAAGTACACAATGAGGAGTCTAGTAGAAAGGCAAAGAAAAACAAAGGGACAAAGTTATGGGGTGAAGAAGCCATTGTTACACCTAGCTTATCCCAGCCTATTGATGAATTGGAGAAAGACAAGTCTGTTGTGGAGGAGCTCACTGCATCCAAAAAGAAGAAAGCCTCCCAATCTTAGAAAATAAGTCCAACCTTGATTCAAAAAGATAAAAGACAGAAGAGGAAGGACTCTGGACAAGGTGAGCGATCAAATAGTGCTCCTGAAGCAACCATTGAGTTATCACTAGAGCTAGCTAGCAAATTGGAAAAGACCCATGAAATCAACATTCAGAGCAGGAAAAAGGGTCAAAAGAAAGGTGTGCCAACAAAACGAATCCTAGAGGAGCCCACTACATCTAAGAAGGAGAAGCATGCTCAGTATAAAGTACCTAGTCCAACCTCAAGTCCTAAATATCAACTGCCACAAAGTGAGACGTGAAAGAGGAAGAAGACAGGTCAACAGGAAGTTTCACATGATGTCCCCGAGGCAACTATTGAGTTCCCTCAAGAATCGGTTAAGGAGTTGGAAAAGACCTTTGAAGCAACTATTGTGTCTCCTCATGAACCAATTAGTGAGTTGGAGGAAACTCCTAAAAGGACAAGTAGAAGTAAGGGGAAGCTTAAAACAAGGAAGGCTCAAAAGAAACAAATCTCAGAGCCCACACCTCAGTCCTCCAGAGTGGAAGTAGGGAATGTTCAACAAGGGCAGACTCTAGAACCCACACTTCGGTCCTTCAAGGTGAAAATCAAATCGACACAAGATAAACAAGTTTCCAGGCCTATAACTGCTATTAAAATGAAGAAGAGGAAGTTGTTTGAGGAGATTTCCACCCCTGTCAACAAATATGAGGAAGTCTCACTTCCTGTACAAAGAACCACCAGGAGCATGGCCCAACAGATAATAGTTCCATATGTGCCTTCTCTTCCAGAAGAGCCTATTGATATTTCGACTTCTCCAAAGAAATAAAGTGGCTATGGAGCTATGATTAGTGAGACCGAGGGGTTGGTGACAAAAACATTGAGAGGTCTGAGAAAGGAGAAGGAAGCCCGAGAGGACGTAATTGAACAAACAACCACATCTGATCCTGACAATTCTTTGAGCAAACATCAATTGATGGTGAAGATTGGGAAGATGAAAAAACAGAGTGAGAAGTTGAGACAAGAAGTTACAGAGCACCAAGTGTTGGATAGGCACATTAAGGCAGAGATTGCACAATTTAAAGAATATAACCTAAGGTTACAGGATGCACAAGAAGAGGTCTCTGCTAAACTCAACAAGGTTTTACGTTTGATCCAATACACCAGGGTGATTAAGAAGGAAGTTAGGAGTGAAGCTTCCGGTCTCAACATCCTACAGCTAGATAAATGATGGGGAATGGTTTAGTTTTGCAAAAAATTGAGCATCATTTTTTATGTTGTTGCATGAGGGCATGCAATGACTTTAGCATGGGGGAAATGTTGAGTCTCCATTTTGACACTTCTAGTATCCTATATTATCCTCTATCTGAGTCTATTTTACTTATGCTATGTGTATATAATTGACCATTTCCTCCACAAACCTTGACCTTGTCCATGTGCATAGAGAGGTAACTTATGTTAAAGCATGATTTGTTTGTTTTTCTTCATTAAATTGTATTAAATGGTTGATTATTATGCTCCTAACTACTTTGACTCTTAAGCATCTTCATCTGGTACTGCAACCATCGCTTGATCCGGTACTCCACTAATCCATCTATTATGGTACTACCAGTTCAACACCTATTCCGGTACTCTACAACGCTTCTTCCGGTACTACCCATTCAACACCTATTCCGGTACCAACACAATGATTCTTCTGGTACTACCCACTCAACGTTTATTCCGGTACAAGCACAACGTTTCATCCAGTACCACCAGCTCAGCTCCTCATCTGGTACCAACCTCGCGCCTATTCCGGTACTACCTTTGCGCTGGTCCGGTACCCATAGTCGTGATTGTGTTCATTCGGTACTAAACCCCTGTCTACAAGATTTATATGTTGAACGAGTATGCTGATGAAGTTTCCAATAAGTTAGTTGGATAGAAGTCTCTTGAGGTAGTTTTGAGATCACGATAGAGTTCACGCTCATGCACTTCGTGTCATGAGGATGAATTCCATCCCTAGATATACGATATGAATTACCAATTATAATATTTTAAAACCATTTCATAATTATCTTTAGTCTCTTGGTAATAACAACTCACCTTATTTATAAGGGATGTTGTGTAGATGATAGAAAGCAAGTAGCAAGTAGAGAACGATACATATTGTCATGTTGAATGAAATATTGAAATGTTGATTCAATCGATCAATTGAAGGAATACAAATGATATTTTGTGCAATTCATGAGCATGAGTAAAGCGTTTTAGTCTACAATTTCTTTAGAGGTACCCTGTTGGTTCGGCAAGGGCCCACTGCCCCAACCAAGGTAAACCTCCATGTACATGTCTTTGTGTGTTGTAAGTCAATTGTGTGAGTGTGAACATTTAATAGTTGTGTGTTATAAATGATTTTAAATAAATTTTAAGTACAATATAGATTTATTTGATTTTGAATCATTGTGAGTAAATGGTCAGACCTTGAACAGAGTAGATAATTCCATTTCCATTTATGCATATTGATATTTAATTGATAAGAGTTTGATAGATGTGTAGGATTGTTAAGCAAGCAAATGCTATTGTTTTATGTTTATAATTGTGGTGTTCTTAGTAGGTACAAGAACCATAAGACTTCATCTCTCACCTTCATGTTCCATATAATGAAGTCTCTCAATCATATTGATTGTTTCATGTATTAAAGAAGGTTTGATTGGAATTAATAGAGTTATGGTTGATTTCTTTCTAAGAGTGAATAGAGTGGATTGTTAATTACTGTTTTCAATTACTACAAGAAGCAAGATCTAAGTTCATCTCTTAATTTCATGAGCCTGTAATGAACAGACTTGCCATCTACGCAAGAGCCTTTTCAATAGAGTGTTTGTTTTAGAGTTTTGTTATCAGTTTTATCTTCTGAGTTTAAAGTTGTGTGAAGCATTTAGATATTCTAGAAACACAGTGTTATGTTATTAATTATTTCTTGATTAAGCTAGATACAACAACCATAGATAGGTTACCTATTTTCGACACATATAGTGTAACAACTCTTTTGATTACGAATCTCGGATTGACATATAAATGAGTGCAATATACTAAGAATATATATACACCAACAATAAGTTACATGGATTTCCTAAATCTATTGATTTAGTAAATAACCTACAATATTGAATATTTTAGAGTGGTTTTCCTTAGAGGGGATTAGGGCTCCTTTGGTTTTGAATGATGGGAAGGGGTTGATAGGTAAAGAGGAAATTCCTAGGCCTGAGGGGGGATATAAGGGAGAAATATCACCCTTACAAAAGGATTTAGGAGCTACTTTGGCTCTGCCTTTGGGAAATGAGACTTAAGGGGCACTACCATCGTCTCTTTGAATTTCAAAAAGGGAGGACATTACAACTTCTATATCTTTTAGATACACCTTAGGGTATAGAAAAGTGTTTGGCTATGATGATATTGGTTGTGTGATAGGGGGATTGGGTAGCAACATGGGAAAGGACAACCCTCTTCCAGTTAGGGGCATGAAGTCCCATATCCTTTTAGCCCATAACAAAGGCCTTTGAGAGGTGATGAAAATTAAAAAATTAACCCTAAAAGGGGCCCTTACAGTAGGACATGCCCTATATGTGGTTAATAAATGTCAATCTTGTCCCTAAATATCATAGGGATAGGCAATTCCTCAAAACAATATTCCTTTGGTCACCTGAGGGATCTTCATAAACCTGAGATCATCCCAATCTAGAAGACTATGGAAAAGGGATCTAAGATCATATAAAACATGGCCAAATATTGGGAGGACTATGTTTTCTTAGCAATTGATGCAATAGGGTTCTCATGGGGGTTACTGACTCCTTGGAGGAAGAATTCAAAAAGGTTAATGAATTATGTTTTCATGACCTCGAGGATAGGAACTAAATTATTCTCAAGGGAATTGAGGAAATCCTTTACAATGGTGAATATTTATGGCCCCTATAATGACAATGTTCCTTTATGGGAGAATCTGATGGGACATCAATGGTTAAGAACCAAGAATTTGATTTTTTTGGGGGGGATTTGAACTTAATTATCAAAAAGGATAAAAAATAGGGAATTGTTGTGGAGCCTGATTATCTTCCTGATTCAGAGGTCTTATTTCAACCGTATTTGGATCCCATTTCATGACGAGGGGTGTGGGGGGGGCTTCCCCCCCC
>SNQJ01S0049416.1:0-14089 GCA_010110895.2 Picea sitchensis | reverse complement strand
AGTAAGGATTCTCCACACATCCACTTATTTACAAACTCTCTGAACAATAGTAGTTGAAAGCCTTGTCAATCTAAGTGTGTTTATGCATGTCTTGAGTGAGTGAGGTTTGATTTAGTCATCCGACTTGATCCATTTAAGTGAATCATTGAAATATTAGTTAAGTTACCAGGCATCTCTGAGATACAACCTAAGAGATTTTCCTGGAGTGATAACAAATTGGCGTCGTTGCCAGGGAGAGGAGATTGAAGCTCAGCTTCCTTGGGAGACGACAAGATCCAACTTTGATGATAGACAAAGTCTGGACATCATTTGGTTGTAATCATCTATCTGGTGACTCCATGAAGGACGGATTTAGTGGTGACTCCATTGTTCATAAATCTGTTGGTGACTCCACTGGGATGACATGAATAAGATCTTAGCGAAGAGGTATGCTTTATGTGATTTTTCAAAGATTGTTGGTTTCCCTAATCCAATGCCTAGTAGAGATGAATGGGAACGTAGTATTCCCATATTTCAAGGAGAAGAGTGGGAAGTTCCAGCTGAACACTTGCTGGATTTTCATGACTTTATTCACCGTCTTGAAATTGTACATGAGGATGTTCAAACTAATCTTTTCAGGTATTCACTAGAGGGGATTCCTCTTGAATGGTGCTAGTCTCTTCCAATTGCCAGTATCAGTTCTTTGGCAGATTTTCATGCTGCCTTTCATTTGTTTTGCAAAGGCATATTTTTAGTTGACCTTTTATATCCCAAATGTTGTCATGATTTCAATCTATTGAACAAAGATCCAAATATTCATGAAGACTCTGCTGCAGTAGAAGATATCTCTCATCATGATCAAGGGATTGTTGATCCACATTATGACAACCATGGTGATGCTTTTGACATTGTATTAAATGCATCTATGTTAGATGGATGTCATGAAGATCAGACTATTTCTTTTGAAAACTTTAAAGATGATGAGCAGATTGACACATCAACAGAAGAAAGTTATAGATCTGAGTTACAGTCATATGATTTGCAGACAAAGGGGAATTGCAACAAAAATGAGAAGAGAGATGATGAACAAAAAATTTCAGATCAATAGTTCATCATGCATGTTTCTCTGACAGAGGTTAAGCACTTTACAACTAATTATGAGATCACTGAAAGAAACCTGCATCAACAATTCAATCAATTGGAACAACAACATGAAGAGGTATTTCTTTGTGTCTTTCATGACCCTATTGCTGATTTTCTGGAATCCATGAGGAGCATAAAGATCAAAATATTCTTGTCAGATGAAAGCTGGTTCTATCATATGTTCAAACCACATTTCTGTTGGTTATGCATTCCTTTATTTTTTGAGTTAAGATTAAGAATAGGTTCAGTTAATCAGTTTCTGATATGGCTTCATTGGAAGCATGAGTTTACTTGATTAAGAGGCAATATAGTTGGTTAGTGTAGGAGTAGGCAGCTAAATAAGCTCTTCATATGAGCAGATAGATTGCTTTCAGTTTTCTTGAATAAGCAGAGAGGCATGTATTTTAGAAGTCATTTCTAGACTGCAGATATGTTCTTAGACAGACCTAAAAACAAAGCCTCTCAATGAAGATGCGAATATGCATATGTTATTCAACAATGATAATAACAAGCAAACAACTTGTACCACTCTTGATCCATCAGAAGATATGCATGTTGAATGATCTATGGAGGTCACCTCTTCTGCTTGGAGCCGATGACTGGGAGATCTTTGGATAGGCTGTCATTGGAGAGATTCAACTATGAATCTATTTTTGGCCAATACAACAAACTTTCACTAGTTGATTTAAGCAAGTAAAGTCAGGGATCGAAAGATAAATTGTGTACAACAATGTAAGGGGAGCTTCTTCTAAAGATACAAGGTCTACAACAACTTCCACATCACTGGGATCATTAATTGAAGCTACTCATCAACTCAATTTTCTCATACACATTCATCAGTCAGTTTAACCTACAGGAGATGGGTCTCCTATCTAGTTCATACTCTATTTTTGGCTTGAAGAAATAAGAGCATGGATGACAGACTTGGATAAGTAGATCTACTTTAGAAATATGATGATACTGAAACTCTTTATGCATATGTTAAGCCTAAATGAATGATCCAAAAGCTTACACATAGTGATATATAAACCAAGAACAGATACATGGTATGAATGCTGAGTAGTACTATAGTATATAAACATATCCTCATAAGCCTAGAAGAAGAAGATCTTGAGTTGTAAATAAGGATTAAGTTTTGCAATTTTGAAAATTATTCTTCAAATAGTGCTTTTGGTGGCTTAATCGAGCTTTCACAGTCTCCCTTAGAACCCGAAAGCAGAGCTTTTGGTGGCTTACAGGTTAGAATTTTGGCTCTCCTAGCCACTGAAAGCACAAAACAGGGCATAATGCTATTATTTTTTCACAGATCCGAGTTCCCTTGATCCGAATGCCATGAGGACAGTTCCAAACGATAGAATATAATTAAAGTCATCATTATCAAGGTTCTGTTTTGATTTTGGAGGTGCTTAGTCAAGGTCGATCTCAAACAAGTGATAATAGTAATGTTAGTTCTAGTCAAGTGCCACCCCCACCTATTCATCCAATGCATGGATTTTTCAACCTATATTTTGCCTCCCAAACCTCTTACTAATCCATATGAAACATTATAAATGGATATGACTTGACAAGTGGATATCTGAAGCTTGGTGGTACAATTTTTGGAAATGGTTACAACAGGTTGTAGCAGAGCATGATGAAATTGTAGCAGAGCCAGATCTTCAAGGAGCAGTCCCAGCTGGAAAATAGATAACAGAGTATGCAGATTTGCATTCACCTACACCCAAAGAAGAATAGGAGTTGCAAGAGGATGAGGCATCAACCAACAAGCCCCAATTGTAAAAAATCAATCAACTTCTAAGACAAGTTTATGAGCTTGAATTCCTTGACATAGAAGTTAAGACTAGTAATCAAACTTTGACAGAAAGAGATATTGAGTTGTATGTTTCTCACCAAAGGCTTACTAAACAATATGATAAGTTGGAGAAAAGGAACCAAATGTTGATTCTAGGTTGTACAGGAAGATCAGGCTGCTAAGCATCAAAATGATGCCTCCAAGACCTAAGGCACATATTGCTCTGTTAACCCTAGCAGAAGCAACCACTAATCTTGTTGATAATCCAGGGGCAGATATCAACTCTGCTAATAACCCAGACTCTGCTCAGGCTGCTGAAGCCTCAAAAGATGGAAGGAAATACATTTTTGCAATTTTGAAAGCTAGTTTCAAAACAGAGCTTTCGGTGGCTTAGGCAAGCTTTCACAACCATTTTTAGCCACCGAAAGCAGAGCTTTCAGTAGCTTACAGTTTAAGATTTCCGACTCTTTAGCCACTGAAAGCGTAGAGAAGGGTAGAAAGCCACTCTTTTTGCACAGATCTAAGTGTTGTTGTTCCAGTTGGCATGAGAAAGGTTCCTAAGTGATGATCATAATTTAGAGCATCAGTTTTATTGCTCTTTTTCAGTTTTGGAGGTGTCAACAGCGTGAGGAAGATAAAACTTCTTATCTATTTTTGGCAAAAGATCACTGGTTTTTCAGGGTGGCATTTTCGACCTCATCCATCAGCATCTTAAGATCACTACAACTGTCAAAGACTAAGAAGACTTTCAAGGCTACAGGTTTGCAGGGGATCATTTCTAAAGGCCAAATGACTCCATAGCCCAATGGTAAAGGCTACATGCAAGTTACAGGTTTGCAGAAGATTAGTTGCACATGCCAAATGACTCTATAGCCCAACAGGAAAGGCATTGGAGCTGAGGTTCTTGAAACCTCATAGGGAGGCTTTCATCCCCAGAAGGAGCCAGATGTTATCTCCTCAAATAACACAGTCAAATTTGTTTATTTTAGGTGATAAGAAGTCATTGAAAAATACATTTCTAAATTTTAAAGCTCATTTTTGAGAGCTTTATGCATGTAATAAAGTTAGAATAATTTTTTTTTTAGTTTTTATTTGATGTAATTCAAATCTCAGGTTTCGGTGGCTTAGGCGAACATTTCGATTGTTCATTAGCCACTAAAAGCATTAGCTTTCGACAACTTAAACAAAGAAATTCAGGGCTATTTTAGCCACCGAAATCCCATGAGTGGGGGAGGAGTCAACATGTCCTTTCACACGTTTTAACCGTCGGGTTTGAAGTTTTATAATTGCAATTAACCACCTAAAAGACAGGAGAACAAACCGTTCATGACCGGAAGTTGATCTCTGCATGATATAGCGAATCTTTTCAAATCGTTGTTTCATCAAACTACATGGTTATGTACCTTTCAGTCATCAACCATGATTGTTTCAAATCACAAGATGCTCTTTCGCATCCCTTGTAACCAACGCCACAATATGGTGCTCGCCTCATTTTTCTCATCCCTTTCACAGCCGAGTCGAATCTCCCTAAGTCTACGCTATGAAACTTTCCCCCAGAATCTGATTTTTCAACCGCTGGTGTACATGAACATTGCGACAGATTAAGAAAGGAGGATCAACTCTAAGGAAATATCTTGATGATATCAGTTACTTGGAATAGCACCCGGAGGTATGCCAACTTTTCAGGGACGCAGGTTGCTATAAGTTTTGTAAAAAATTACAGAGTTCTCACCAGCAGGTGGC
Organism: Picea sitchensis; assembly: GCA_010110895.2. Classification (NCBI taxonomy): domain Eukaryota; kingdom Viridiplantae; phylum Streptophyta; class Pinopsida; order Pinales; family Pinaceae; genus Picea; species Picea sitchensis. Next base: position 9,432 of record SNQJ01S0049416.1, on the reverse strand, counting down.
AGAAGCCTTTGCCCTGAATTTTGATGGAAGGAAAACAGTCATCGGTCGAGATGAATTTGAGGTGGATGAAGCCCTCATAACCGAGGTGACAGAGCTTCCCAGGATTGGAGAAAAATGGTTTAAAACCACTATCACAAAGAATGTTGAATTCAGGTCTTACTTGAAACCAGAACGCAAGGATTTGATATGGAAGAAAGAGATTCCTGTGTCTTTCCTTGATGAGAAATGGAAACAATTATTAAAATCCATTATGGTATATATAACTTGTGAAGACCGATATAATAGGGTGATGATTTACCATTTCAAACTCATGAATCATTTTACTGGTAGAAACCCACTCAATCTGCCCTATTTTCTCCACATAAGCTTATCTAAGATGGCACATCAGGTCAAGGCCAAGCCCAATAAAGTTGCAGGTAGACTATCCCACCATGGTCTAATTAAACTTTTGGTTTGTGAGTTGTTGTAGAGACAAAGCAAAAGAGTGAAGCAGAGTAAATCAAAGGAAATCAAGAAGCTTAAGAAGAAGTTAGCTTAAGAAGAAGTGCTAGAAAGGGTAATTAAAACCAGATATGAAACCCTGTCAAAGAACTTTGCAGAAAGCAACTCATCCTTAGAAATATTAGCACATGAAAGCATAAAGGAAAAGAAAAAGAAGGACACGATTGTAAAAGATTACAATAGCTTATGGAGAGTAGCTCATGGCTTGAAGAAAAAGGTCAGGGCTTTTAGGAAGCAAGCTATGTCTCCAAAACACCAGGCTCAAACACATGCTACTCTTGAAACCCTAATAGAGGTGGCAGTTTAGTGTAATGAACCAGAGGTAACTAGTAATCCTACAGTCTTTGAGCAAGATGCAGAAGCCTTAAAAGAGCAGCCCTAAGGCGTTTTTGAGCTAAGACAAAAGGTATTTTTGAATTTTTGATAATTTCACTAAAACAGACCTTTCGGTGACTTAGGAGAACATTTCGATTGTTCATTAGCCACCGAAAGCAGAGCTTTCGATAGCTAATTGGTCTGAATTCTGTCTATTCTAGCTACCGAAAGCACTAATAGGGAAAAAATTTAATATTTTTGCACAAATCCAAGTTTTCCATGTCCAAAAGCCTCAGGAATGGTTCCAATTGATAGACAATAATTAATGACATCCTTATCAAGAGTTTGTTTTGATTTTGGAGATGCTTTACAAGACAGAGAGGTCAAAATAGGTTAGCTATTTTCAAGGATATAAAGCTGTTTGACTGTCAGCAGGTGTCATTTTCGACTCCTCTCATATCACATAGAATCTAGCAGCCTCGGAAGGCTCACTACACCTGCCAAAGAATCTGAAGGACATAAATATCATCTAAGGATAGGAATTGACCTAGTTTATAGGATCTTTGCCTATTTTCTTGGTCCAGTTATTGACTCTATTTTAGGCAAAATTCAATCCAGCATTCTAGGATTTTGAAACTATTTGTAAAGGCTATAAAGCCTAGAACATTTGATGAACAAAAGGTTCAACTTTGGAGACTCTTTCAGATTTTGTACTCAAGCTTCTCATTTTCATATTAAGTAATACAAGCTTCTTTTGCCATTACTTGTTCAGATTCCCATCTTCTTATCTAGTTTGTACTTGCACTTGAATGTTATATTCATGTTATTCACGTTTGTCTAATGCCTGATAGTTGTCATCCTGTCTTTGCATTGATGAGTTAGAATTGCAAGTATTATTTACTTATTGTAATAGGCCATTCATATATGTTTATTGTATGATTCTGCTAGTATAGTAAGGATTCTCCACACATCCACTTATTTACAAACTCTCTGAACAGTAGTAGTTGAAAGCCTTGTTAATCTAAGTGTGTTTATGCATGTCTTGAGTGAGTGAGGTTTGATTTAGTCATCTGACTTGATCCATTTGAGTGAATCATTGAGATATTAGTTAAGTTACCAGGGATCTTTGAGATACAACCTAAGAGAGTTTCCTAGAGTGATAACAGGTTCATGCTATCTTGCAAAAATCCAATGCCAAGCACAAGCAGTGACATGAATAACATCGGGTCCCACACAAGTTTCATGTCCATGATAAGGTGTGGTTGCATTTATAGATAGAGAACCTGACATTCCCACACAAAATTTTTAGACCACTCATATATGGGCCTTACACCATCATGAAGGCTATGGGTGAGAATTCTTTTTAATTTAGTATTCCCCCTTTACTTAGTTTGCACTCGGTATTTAATGTGGAGCTACTTCAACCATATTTTCCACCACTATTGAATACCTAGAATATGGTTGAGCATTTGATCCCTACAAAATCAACCTGTAATACATTGAACATGCTAAAATGGAGTGGAATGAAGGGCACCCATGAGTAAAACATACGACTCTATAAGATTACCAAAGCAAGACAACTTCTTCACCAAGGCAAGTGGCTCACGAGGAGTTATACTCAACATAGGTTTCCCCATATGATGGAGGCACTTAGAAAATGGGGACTATTGATTCCTAACGGGGTATGGTTGATCCAAGTGGATATTGGTGGCCACCCATCTCTTCCACTGACTCAGAATGGTTCCCTGTATTGACAACTTTTCTTTATTTTTTTTCAGGTCTCGAAACTCCAACGTGTTTTTGAGGCCTTAAACTAGGTTGTTTGGCCCTGTAACAACTTTACTAAAATTGTTCTTCTCACCGAGATATTTGCAATGGGATATTGTGTGTACAAAATGGAGTTTGTATGCATAATTTGCAGCCCTAGAAAGTTGACGTATCAATAAGAATCCTTGGGGCCCACATTCCTTTTGCCACTTCATCTCCTAGGGTTAGGGTTTTGGATCTTAAGAGTTTTTGTCTCTTAGGGTTTATTACTTTATGTTAAAAGGCCATTTTGACCTCTTGCAATATTATTCTTGCAAATGAGCGTACTTGACACATCTCTCTTAAGAGATAAGCTACCACATTTTAGCTAGTTTATATTGCTTTGCATTTCACAGTCTTCTCCTATTTCATTTATTAATAGAATGTGGTTCTCACTGTATTATCGTGCTCTCTGCAATATTTCTCTATGTATATTTCCCTTTATATTCGTACCTTTCATCTCATTCTCTATACAATCAATATCATGCACATACAATACAATTAAATTAGGTTTTATGACTGAAAACAAAATTTGATTGATTGTTTCAATGGAAAACATGTGGCATACTTGTCCTTTCTTTCTAGAGAAGGAAAGACAAAAATTTATGTATAAATATTATCAAAAAAGTGTAGTAACATTGTCTATTGATGTTGTAAAAGTGCAGTAACAAGACAATGATGTTGTCGATTGATAATGTAAAAGTGCCATGCATATGGAATTCTTAGTTCAAACAAAGCTAGGGTTATGTCCTTTTTCATTTTTCTCATAAGATAATTGTGTTGATTTTGAAATGAATTCCCGCAACAATGGATTGTGCAAAGTGCAACTGATATTCACATCTTTCACTATTATGCATTTCAATCTATGATTGTAAATGTACAACTTGTTATCTTGGTAGTAGGTACAATAGGTTAGGCTATATGAAAGGAGAAATGATGTAAGGATTGAATGCTTTCAATTGGTGCATAATGGCTCAAAGGGGAGTAAGAAAATCCTTTTTGATTTTATAAAACCTTCAATTTGCATACATAAATTGTTAATATTAGTCTAAATTGTCTTGCACAATTTTGAGAATGCAAGAAGTTGGAAATCAAGGCAAGGTAAATCGATTTTTCCCTGAATTAAGGTATTGACAAAATACTCTAACTTTTGTTTTGGCATTTGGTCAATGAGCAAGTCGATAAAAGTTGATTGTCCAGTCCACATGCTTGAATTTCTCTTTGTCCTATTGTGAATGATGTTCTTGAAGAGGCACATTGGGGAAACACCACATGCCAACTATGCTTGTACTTGAAAGTGTATTTCCTTACAAGAGTGATTTATTTGTAGTTGGGAGGAGGGAATACAATTTCAATTTCTTAGGTTCAAACATTGCATATATGTTATGGTTGGAAAAGTGAAGACAAAATGTGTATAAACGAATAACAAGTAAAATAAATTTAGAATAGAGGAAACTCACTATTGTTGTGCTATCTTTAGATTGTCCATATTTCAGAAACATCTCATATTGATTGTTACATTGACAACAAAAAAGTGAATATGGCACCAATAGATCTAGCATTGTATGTGGCATTAGTTGAAAATCAAATTAGATATGCTTATCTCAAGTCCTAGTCGACAATTATTTCAAACCGTAGCAATCTACTCGAATGTGAGATTCATATTGAGTATTATACAGTATTCTACATTGCCACACTCAAATGTGGTCTTGAGTCGAAGACCAAAGTCTTTTATTTGGACACTCATAATAAGTGTCAAATATGGAATAAAGTGGGGGTATGAAATTATTGTAAACATTCACAATTATTGTTAGTTGGATGTGTTTGTTAACAAGATCAACATGAACAAGTTTTATTTTGGTGGGGGAGTTTACATGTTTAGTCTAGCCAAGGCCATATAACCAAGACATCACCCTAAAAGACTTTATTTGGCCTATGTGTACAAAGATGAAAAATGGAAGATGATGTTCCAATGTATTTGAGGTTATAGTGAAGGAGTTGTTCATGATAAAGTTTTGTAAAGAATGCCAGTGAGTTATAAAAGTGCTAGCATCATTTATGTTAAAAAGACAAATAAGCATTATGACAACAATAGTATTTCTAGAAGAACAAAGTGCAAGGAAATTAAACACTTGTTTTGATCATGTGAAATGGGTGGATCTTTTTGTTTCTTTTGTTGTGTCATTTTCAATGTTGGGGAACATATATGAAGGGTTTATGTTTGGTCCACTGCAAAGAACAAGAAAAGAAGATGCATTGATTATGAAGATATTTATAGGAAAATAAGATAGTGGAATGAAGATAAATAGGAAAATATTGATTATGAAGAGAAGATAGTGGAATGAAGATATTTATAGGAAAATGTGTTAGGGTGCTGCAAAATAAGCATTATGACAACAATAGTATTTCTAGAAGAACAAAGTGCAAGGAAATTAAACAGTTGTTTTGATCATGGGAAATGGGTGGATCTTTTTGTTTCTTTTGTTGTGTCATTTTCAATGTTGGGGAACACATATGAAGGGTTTATGTTTGGTCCATTGCAAAGAACAAGAAAAGAAGATGCATTGATTATCAAGAGAAGATAGTGGAATGAAGATATTTATAGGAAAATGTGTTAGGGTGCTGCATTTTTGGTATTTGTTTACTAGTGGAACACGTGTTGTTGGAATCACTTTTGCAAGAAACAATTTATATTTTTTTCATACACACAGTTTACTAGAGTAGCATGTGTTTTTAGAATCATTTTTGCTAGAAACAATTTTTATTTTTATTTGTTTATGTGTGTATTACACACACATATTTCTACAAGTAGTGGTAATTGTTGTAAGGTTCTATTTATCGCTTAATCCATGTTTCTTTTTGTTTACAATGACTATGAGGTATTTGAAATACATAGTACGTGTAAAACACGAGTAAGTTATAAACGTAAAAAGCTAGCTTAATGGGCTAGAGGAGTATTACTTGTCTTGGTATTCTATTTATTTTTTAATATTATTATTGCTTGTAGTCTTAGTAGAAGCCATGCTAAATGGCCTGGAAGCAAGGATATATTATTAATTAGTCACACTGTATTTGAGCCAAAGGAGAGAATGAGCATGTTAGGTTTTAAAAAGATGGGTAAAACGTATTGCATCACTTTCTACATAGGATGAAGGGAAATATCAAAGGATACTTCAAAGGGGGACACTGTTGATAAAAAATATTAAAGCAAGGAACAAAGAGAAAGCAACAAAGTTGTACATGAACGTGAAGAATGAAAGGCAAGACTTTTTTTTGACATGCTTTATAGGTGTGTTTTTGCCATTGAACAATAACACTAGCAATTTCTCTAGTAGGATGTATATAGTAACACAAAAGTGGTAGAATAATGAGTGGAGGCATCTAGTGGAAATGAATGTATATTGGACCTTTTGTAGTTTGTGATAAAGAAAGGGAAAACATATGTAGGTTTGTTCGAACATTGAAAGGAATGTTGTTGTGTTAATTTCCTGTTTTCAGTGAATCAAGGGACCAAGAATGAAGACCAAATGAGAAAAGAAAGACACTACATAAATTCATGGAATGTAGGAAGGATCATGTGAACTATTAGATGAATAGTAAAAGCAAGACTACATGTTGTGCATATTTGCATTTTTTCTTATTCTCTAGTTTAAGATGAGATTGCACTGTTGTGTTGTGGAGGTGGTGCAAAGAAATTGGCTTCAGGATAAATACAACTCATTATTTGTCATGGTGTGTATTATTCTATGTATTCCTATATTCTCGTTGCTTTTGATAGGAATATTATTATTGATTGTCCTCAATTACAGAAAGAATTGCAAGGCAAATACCATGATGTTCAATCTAATAAGCACCAAAGACTTTGAAGTTGTTGTCATCTTTTCATAGATTTATACATATTACAAACATGATTTATCAATGAGCTATAGTTGGTTTTTTGTTTGGTTACATGCAATTCCATATTATGGCTTTCCATGGGAATGTAAGGGGTGAACAAATGGCACTTTGTATGTCATTGACATCGACTAATTGTTGTATTTGTGAATTATATCCGGATAATATCCAATTTTCCTTATGCGTGTTTCCTAAATACACCATCCACATCATACTTGACCAAGCCATTCTAGAATGCATGGTTTCTTGCATTTGACTCTACAAGAATATTTTATTTCAAGATAAGTGTTGTAGGCAAGAATGTTTTTCTTTTGTTGATGTTGTTTGCTTCCATTGGATACACTTTCTTGTTGTATGCTTTGAATGCATATGTCTCATAATCTACTAATGCCAACATCTTTTGGTTAAGTTATTTAATATCTTTATTTTTGTGGAATAACTAGGGGGATGTCAGATTGTTTCGTGGACTTATATAGAAATGGTTGTTTGAGTACTTGATATTGTATATTGTTTGACAACATGTTTAAATTCTATCGAGGACATAGATGCAAACAATGATCTCTTGTCTCATGACCTACTTGAGTTCAAAACTATTGATATTTTATTGCAAAAATGCGTACAATATATTGTCAAGTTGTAGGATTGGTTGTTAAAAAATCTAGGTATTGAGTACATGTTATGCTTGACATAGATCATCATAGAACATGATGTCAATATTACTAAAAGGTGTTGTTGGGGCATGAAATATTTCTCATAGTCTCTTTGTTGGAGATGTGTTATATTCTTTGCATGTGGATTGCGCCAGGTGAAAATCCAATAATTCCACCAGTGCTTCCCCCCCTCCCCCTATTGACCAAAATGATTTACGACGAGGGGCGATAGCCCCCCAAAATTGGGTCTGTTTTTGCATTGTTTTTGTGCTTCTTCGACCAATGTTTTTTTGACCCATTGTAATATAATCTCGGTGAAGGGATTATGGTTGTAATCTAATTCGGGTTATGGATTAGGGTTTTGGATATTGCATAATACATCAACATTGTATTGTTAATGATCAAGTTAATATAATGAAGAAGATAGAGGTGCGACTCTAAGTTAGGCAGGTTTTCTTGATTAATGGTATCTAGGGTAAATATATGTGTGTCATTATTGTTTTTTCTGGTTTTACTTAAGAATATGTATGCATTACTTCACTAACATATGTTTAAGACTTACACTCCCGTTCATTTTGTATAACATACAGGCACCTATCAAATATGCTTCATTAATACATTGTAGGCAAAGTTGTTCATAATCTTTAAAAAACATATCTAAAGTGCTTGAACTTGATGGAAGCATATTTATTATTTTATTTGGGCTAGTGCAGAGTTAAATGTGTTGTGATGCCATTCACATTATATGTGGTATTTCCAATAAATACAACTATGATCCATTTTTTTTAGGATCATGTGCAACTCTATATTTTAAAAACATAGCAAACCATGGAATATTGCTTTATTGGTAAAAGTTTTCCATGTCACCCAGTCTTCAATTAGGAATATATAAAGTGAGTGGTTTGGATTGTTTTTTTCTTTATGAGAATTTCCTTTGTTACATATAGTTTCTCTTTGTTAATTTATTCTCTAATGTTGTAAAATTAAACTATGCTCAAGATGAATTTTTGTTTAATTGTTTGAACAATAATGTTAGAATGTAGTTGAGATGGTTTAGAAACATTATGGTAAAAAAATATTATTCTGAATGTCATATGCTTAAGGGAAAAGTAGGGTTATGCTCATATTTAGCGGAGTTTAATGTCAAAGATGCATTCTATCTTGTTTGTAGTTGACTGAGATGTTGTGTGAGTGTTTCCCTAAGTTGGCTTGGTTTGAGCAACAAACTTTCACTCAATAGTGTCTATGAGTGTCTTTTGATACAAATATATGACACATCGGGTTTGGTGCCCTCATTTTAATTTATATTTAGTGTCTCGATATGAGATGTGCAACATAATTTTTTCCCCACAAAAAATTCATAGGTCAATGTGATTAGTGTACCAAACATACCATATATTGCATGTTTTTTTCCTTTTTTGATTTTTACAACTAACCAAAATTACCATGCAACATATTCTTCCAAGTAGACTTTTTTGAATTTGGCAGGTCTTGCAATGTATCAATTAATGAACGAAGCACACATTGTGTCCTTGAAATCATCAGGTTCTTGTTGCAATAACTTATGTTTCCTTAGAACGAATGATCTTTGTTGAATGGGGTTGTGTTGATGAATACTGTTTTCTTTGAGTTGGAGTGAAATGGTAACGTGGGACAACGTGGATTGTTTGTTGACCAGACATTTGTTGTGAGTTAAGAAGTGCATTTCCAAGTATTCAAATGGTTTGTTCTTTGTCATATTTGTTACATAGGAAAACTAATCCAAGTGGACATAGGTGACCACCCACCTATTCAAATGACTAGGAATGGTTCCACATCTTCGTAGTTCTACTAAAAATTTCAGGTCTTGAACTTTCATTGCTTTTTCAAAATATTCCTTTGTATTTTTAGTAGTTGACATAGGCTTGGAAAACACATAGATTATGGATTAAGTTTGTTACAGTTCAAGAAAAACCCTAAACAAAGTTTGTATGCAACATTTGTTTTCTTTTAAAGTTGATGTATCAACTACCCTCATGAAAGCCCACATTCCTTTTTCCACATGATCTCCTAGGGTCATTGTTTTGGATCTTTAGAGTTTTTGCATCCCAGTGATTCATACTTTATGTTAAAAAGGAAATATTGGCCTCATATAATGTCTTCTTGAAAATGAGCATAGTTGACACACCTCTCTTTGAAGATAAACTACCACCATTCTAGCTAGTTTGTAATGCTTTTCATTTGACAACATTTTTTCATTTCATTCACTAATAGAATTTGGGTTTCA
>SNQJ01S0049415.1:47167-68222 GCA_010110895.2 Picea sitchensis | reverse complement strand
TTATGCTTATTTTAAACTCTTTACACAACATTTAATGACAATCACAATAATGCAGGGAAGTAGGCAATAGAACATTCAGCATCAGTCACACATATGATATACATAGAGACAAATATTTCCTAAGGAAACCCATACAGGGTAAAAAAATATTCTTCTTTATATGATAAGTAATCTTTACATTCTTTACATTATCATACATATGAGCATCAACTCATAATGAGGCTACAACCTCTATTTTGCAAGATGCTACTTGCTGAGAGCACCAACTCTCTAGATTCTCTAGCACCAACTAGAAGGAAGAACCAACTCCCTGGTTTCTCTAGCACCCACTAGAAGGAAGCACCAACTCCCTAAGTGTTCTAGCACCAACTAGATGGAAGCACCAACTTCCAGTCACACAGGCACCAACCTGTATAACAGAGAACAACAATTCTCCCTTGCACCACCCTACCACCCTGGTTTCTCTGGCTGCAACCAGATCAAAGCTACAACTCCCTGTGTTCAAGAACCCACTTGAACCTCTGAGGACAACAATCCTCCCTAGCACCTCCCTACCACCCTGAAATATAAATTTTGCTATATTTATAAATTTATCACAGTGATACAATATTTATCATTGGCTTACCAAGCTTATCAATGTTCTACTATGCTTCTCTATTCTCCTGTATCAGTGTCTCTCTGTCTGCATCTTCTTGCGATTTCTGATCTTCTGTTTTTCTCTACAAGAGAACCTCAGCCTTCTTTTAGTGTCTCACTATCATGCTGCACACATGCCTTGCACTTTCTGTGCTTCTGCCTTTTCTTCTCTATGCACCATATCCGTGTGATGCACCATTCCTCTTCTCTGTATTTCAGCTGTTGCACACTCCTCCTTCTACACTCTTGAATCCCCCTCAACAACAACAACCCCTCTCTTATTTGTTCTTCATTCCTATAGTCTCTGTGCATATTATTCATGCCCTCTCAATAATGTTTCTGCATGCCCTCACCATGTCGAGTGCTATGCTTGATCATCATTGCAACTCTTCAGCTTCTCTGGCAGCTAAACCCATGCGTCCATCATCACTGGGTGTTATGCCAAGATTCCTTCACCTCTCTAGAAGTCGAGAATCTTTGTCTTCTCTGTTACAATTGAGCTCAACCTCTCTGTTGCAGTTACAGGCTTCAACACTCTTCCATCTATCAATCCCCTCTAAGAATAGTCTTCATTCCACTGGAAGATGCCTCAAGCCTTGTCCTCTTCTCTGGAGATCACACTCATGCCTGTTTTATTCCTCTGGCAGAATCCATCAGTTGTTTCTATAAGTTACACTCTGAAGTGCAACAGTAGCCTTTCGATCATAATTAAATTCACCTGCACCATTGGATTGGATCCGTAGGATCTTGCATTTGTTTCGCATTTCATCATTTTGGAATTTCGACATTCTTGTGGTGAAGAGTCTCGATTCTCCATGTCCCAAAATCCGAAATGGAGATTGTCTCTTCAAGCTCTTCTCTTCAACTCTTCAACGATGTGACCACTGGTGGTGACCAAGGCCTACACCAAAAAGATGTTTTCACATTTTGGAATTTTGGGACTCCTTTGATGAAGAGTCTCAACTCTTGACTCTTCCAACTCCCAGTATCCGAACCTTCGAAATCGAGTCAGATCAATGGTCCACACTTTTGATGATTCGACGGTTCAGATTTCTTCATGATTTCACATATCATGATTTCGACATTCTTGATGTGAGAGTTCTTGACAACTCCAAGTCCCGGTATCTGTAACTCCGAAATGGAGTTAGATCATTGGCATTTCGGCCTTTCACATTTTGCCATTTCGGGACTCCTATGGTGAAGAGTCTCGGCACTTAACTCCTCCAACTCATGGTATCCAAAGTTCCGAAATGGAGTTGGATCAAAGATATGGTATTTCATTGTTTCGCATTTCGACGATTCGACATTTCGACACTTCTGTGGTGAATTGTTTCGACACTTCAACTCTTGGTATCCGGGACTCTGAAATGGAGTTATTTCCCTGTTTTCAAAGCTCTTTGTTGGTGTGCCTATTTCGGTATTTCGATGTTTTGAATTTCGGCGATAAAACATTTCGACACTCCTGTGATGAAGAGTTTTGACACTTCAACTCTCGGTATCCGGGACCCCAAAATGGAGTTATTTCCCGGTCTGTGAAATTCTTTGTTAGTTTGCCTATTTTGGGTTTCGGGTTTTCGGATTTTGGCGATTTGGCATTTCGGCACTCCTGTGACGAAGTGTTTCGACACTTCAACTCCTGGTATCTGGGACCTCGAAATGGAGTTATTTCTCGGTTTGCAAAAATCTTTGTTAGTGTGCCTATTTCAGGCTTTGGGTTTTCGGGGTTTCACATTTTGTGATTTCGGGACTCCTGATGATGAAGAGTCTTGACTCTTCCAACTCTTGGTATCCGAAACTGTCCTCTTGCCTTCGAGATTTCGTAACCCCACTTCACCTTGCTTTTTAGTGAATGTGCAGGTTCTCCTGGATCCAACTCCAGTCGGACCTCGGGCTCAGATCTGATGTTCATCGGGAATTCTCAATGGGTTCCAAAGATCACTGTCGCTGCTCCCCCCGGGCTTTCGTTGACCTTGTTTTTCCATCGTTGCATACTCTCATGTTTCCATCAATGAAAATCACACTTGCCATCAATGATAATCACAACAATATCCCCCTTTGGCATTGATGGCAACCCTGAATGACTGTGCTAATCTATTTGGACCTCCAACTGTAGCATCCGGTTCAGACCACTCCTTTTTCTCCCCCTTTGACATCAATGCCAAAGAAAACATGATCCCCTTGAGCTGTTGCAGTAATTTTAGGAGGTATCAGATATTCAATCAATATAAAACTCCCCCTAACAGGATGGACTCTCTTAGGTGTGAGACGGGATGACACCCAGCTTCTGTCGGAGATATTCAAATGGTGTCTTGGCTAGGGGTTTCGTAAAGATGTCTGCAATTTTTTCTGTGGTTGGAATGTAATGGAAATGAACAACCTGATTGGTGGCCTTCTCTCTCAAGAAATGGTATTTTATGGGAATATGCTTGGTCTTGGAGTGGAATATAGGATTCTTAGACACACTGATGGCACTAGTGTTATCACAATGAATTGGGATCGGTGCAACGTATTTTACCTCCAAGTCTGCAAGTTTCTGAATCATCCATAATACCTGAGTGCAACAGGTAGAAACAAAAATGTACTCTGCCTTTGTAGTTGATAAGGAAATGGAAACTTTCTTTTTACTAAGCCATGCTACTAATGAGTCACCCAGGAAGAATGTTCCTCCATTGGTGCTTTTTCTCTCATCAACACAGTTTTCCCAATCTGCATATGAATAGGTAGTTAACTGAAAATTATGATTGTTGGGATACCACATACCATAAATCATTGTTTCTTTCAAATACCTGAATATCCTTTTGACATCTTGCAAATGACTCTGTTTAGGTGCAGACTGATATCTTCCTACCATTCCAACAACATGCATTATGTCTGGGCGAGATGCTATGATGTACAATAGGATGCCTATCATTGACCTATATGAACTTTGATCAACATCATCTTGAGTCATCATCCTTGCTTAATTTGCATCCAATAAGCATAGGTGTACCCATAGTTTTAGAATCTTCCATTTTGAAACCTTTCAACATTTCTCTTAGATATTTTTCTAAGAGAAATGAACATCCTCAGACCTCTAAGTAATTTTGCAGACCAAGAAAGAATGCCAGTTCACCTATCATAGACATTTCAATTTCGGACTCCATGGAAGAAAACCATTGTACCAATAGATCCTTAGTAAATCAAAGATGATGTCCTTATACATAGACCAATGCGATGGCATATCATTATCCCTACGTTTTTGATATACAAAATTGTTTCAAAATTTGTTTCTCTCTTAAGATCGCTTTGTCTTTGAGATGCATTATCCAGGTCGTGATACCCGAGGATCGAGGCTTATTTCAAACCATATAAAGCTTTCTTCATCTTGCATACTAAGTCGGGGTTATCATACAGTTCAAAACCCCTCTAGTTGTTCCATAGACTTCTTCACTTAAATCTCATTTGAAAAGATGACTTGACATCCATTTGATAGACTTTTAAACCTTTTACTTGACAAGCATAGGCAACGACTTATTAAAGTAGCTTCTAATCTTTTCACGGGTGCAAATGTTTCATCGAAATCAGTCCTTCTATTTGAGCATATCCTTTATAGACCAATGTGCTTTGTTCTTGACAACTTGTCCCGACTCATTCAAACTTATTCTTAAAGATCCATTTGGAACCAATGATATTTTACCTTTAAGGTCTATGAACCATCTCCACGTATTTTTTTTCTCAATTTGATTAGGTTTATCCCTTCATTTCTTTATTAATATTCATCTTTGCTAGCTTCATTGAAATTATTTGGTTCCATCATGGATATGAAATTTATATGTGATTGCTCGGTGTTTGATTATCCTCTTCTCGGGTTTTGTACACCTTTGTCTTTTCATATGATTATCACGACTTTGCCGGGATGATTCTTTTTAGTGATTCTAGAGGAGGAATTTAAAGTTGACTACTGATTTGAGTCGCACGGTATCGCCATTGTCGGTTCAAAATGTTCGTTTTAGGTTCTTGGACTGTTCATCTTAAAACTTGTTGTGTCTCACAATATGCAAGACTCGTGTGTACCCCTCTCTTGCTAGAGTTCCTTCATCAGCACTAGATCAATACATTCAATAATTTTATGCAGCCTCTTATTATAGCATGCATATCCTTTACTGTTTGTAGCAAATCACGAAGGTATCTTCATCAGCTCAGTCATCATATTTTTCAAGGTTCTCATCATTATTCTTTTATGTAACATTTGCTTCCAAAATGCTGAAGTGTTTGAGTTAGGCGGGGTCTCATTACCAGGTTCGCAGGTGTCTTCTCACTTTGCAATGATTAGGGTGGGCTTTGTTAGAACATGGACTGTTGTGTGTGAATCTTCTAGTATTGCGATAATGCTCTTCTCGTTCGTCATTATTTGACCATTTCTGCACTATTTTTTTTCTCTCAGCTACTCCATTTTGTTGTGGAGATCTTGGGATTATTATTATTCTCTCTTTGATTCCTGCTTATCCTTAGAGATTCTTGAAATCATAGCGCTGACTCTCCTCCTTGGTTTGAATCTTACCACCTTTAACCCTCCTGTTGAATTCTCGGTTAAAATAAATATTTTAAACTTCTCAAATGCTTCAACTTTGTATTTGAGAAAAGAAACCCAAGTAAGTCTAGGGTAATCATCAATAATCAACATGAAGTGGTTTTCTTTCCACAGTGCCTCCCTTTCTTGATGGTCCACATAAATCCATATGAATTAGTTGGGTGGTTTCTGTTGAAGTAAAGCTCTTGGACTTAAAGCGTGTCACGGTTAGCTTTCCTATTTGGCAAGGTTTACATTGAATCTGGGGCTTTATTATTGGAAGATATTTTAACGCCTCAAGATTTTTGAATGATTAAGTGGTCGAAGTTTAAATGTCAGAGTCTCCTGTCACCATAACCAGCTTTCATCATGTTTTAGATGACACTCTTCTCTATTTTCTTTCGGTATCGTTATTTTTGTCCCTTAAGCCTTTGACCACCACAATCACGAGTTTACAAACTTTATTTTGTAGTCCTTGAATGATGAACACCACTTCACATCCTGTCACACATTTGACTTACAACTAGCATATTATGTTGACCCATCTAAGAGTAGAACATCTTGGGATTTTCCTTTTCAATTACACGGAGCATCCATATCTATATACCAAGGGTTCATTTTTTCTTTGAGATGATACTAATCCTTGTCCTTTCTTTCTTCTTCAAACCAACATTTTGGTGGGAATTCAAATCTGGTTCATAGTTCATGTCGGCGGATCAACGATTTATGTCCATGGTTATGACGGATGTAGCATTCAATCGATTGTTCAATGGGTCAAAATTATTATTGTTCTGCGGTACGTTGTCTACTCATTGTTGTTGATTATTTCTTGACCTCCTTGGTTATGTCTCTAGACTTAATTTGGCAATTGCAATCTGTGAAGGTTTGTTTATTGGCTGTATCATTCTTTGTTGTAGCAGAAGTATTTATTCCTTTGCACAATTGCTCATGTCTAAGTCTTAAGGAACAATTTTAACTTTGTGACCAAAGTTAGAGCAGTGGAAACAATAGCCATGAAAAATTCTTTGTACCCTGAAAATGGTTGTCTTCTTTGAACAAATCCCGATTCTTCCATCTTTGATGACATCTTTCGGTATTTATTTTTTCTACAGATTCGGTCCTAGCACCTTTTTCTTTACTAGTCACGGAAGTATTTGATTGTATTCCTTTGTTTCCTGAGTTTGTTATTTGTCATTGTTTGAATATTTGACAAACTTGATGGGTTCTTAGTTTCTTGGCTTATCGCTTCGCAGTCCCTCTTCGCGCTTAAACCGGTTCAATTTTGGATTCCTTTTCTGATTCAGAATTGTGGCTAATGCTTCTGAGGCTTGACACTTGATAGATTACGATTAATACAAGGCTTGACACTTCTCCATCTTTCCTAGTTTTCACTACTTGTTCTAAGGATTCACATCTTGCCTTCTTTTAGATAACTGTCATTTGAGTGTCTTCAATTTTCTTTACCTCTTCTAATTCCACTTTTAATTGGGATAGGGTCTTCATCGGGTTCTTTATTGTCTTTCTCAATTTATTATCAACAATTGTCTTTGCTTTTTTGTTCTTAATTCTTAGTATGTCAATCTCTTCAGTTACCTCTGATCATTTCTCCTTCCATGTTAACCACAACTTCTTCTTCATTAGCATCACTTCACATTAGCATATTATAAAAATACTCTTGGCCATAGAGTGGCAAGGGTCGGTAGTTTATCTTCAATAGTGGAGTCATTGCCTTCATCATATGAAGGATCATCATCATTGTTTACAAAATAATTTTTCTTCTTAAAGTTATTCTCTTTAAGAGGAAATTTAAATGTTTATTGCTTCTCCTCATCATCACATGTAAGTCCCTTTCTTTTGTAGGGACATTTATTTTGAAAAATGACCTATCCTACCAGTTGAAACATTTGAAAGGTGGTTTACCTTTGTATTTGTCTAATCCCTTCTTTAGTCTCTTTACAAATTTTGCTTCAATTTCAGCTAGGGCTTGATCTCATTCTTATGCATAGCAAATGGTCTTCTATGGAGGTGCCAGGTTATCTTTAACTATTCTCACTTCATATGAAGTCAATGTTCCTAGAAGTTAGTCAAACTCCAAGGTTTTAGATCATTCTTCAATAGCGGATACCTTGGGTTGAACCTATACGGTACAGAGAGATCTCAAGATTTTCTGATTTAAAGAAGGTTCCTCAATTTTTCTCGCAAAGTGTTTTCATTGCATTTACCATTTCTTCTACTCTCATAAAATACTTTCCAAGCAGGTTTCATCTTCCTTCATCTTTAAAATTTATTTCAAAAATGTATTACGTAGGTTTGAATCTTGCGTCCTTTACCTTCTCATTACAGTCATAGCGCTAATGAGTTTGTCTATTTCTTTGAGTAGTTCCCTAGGTGCATGACTTTTCACAATTTTTTCTTAGAAAGCCCACTCCAAGATAACATTCCTTGTGCCAGGTGTTGGAACTAAATTCTAGTTTGTCATCATATTAGCTAATTACAAACTGGCTTTACGTAACCAGTTTCTACCACATCCCGGACATCTGCACCTAAATCCATTAGCAGGTTCTCATTCTAACTTTCGAAGGAATGAAAAGTTTGTTCCATTGAGCAGAGGGCCTTATTGGTTGAATTTCCTTCATGGATCGACATGTTTAAGATCTAGGACCTACCCTTAGATAAAGGGGCCCTTCGAGTATATTGTTGGAAAAATGAGAGGGGGTGAATCAATTGTTCTTGGGCTTAAACAATTATGTATTTTAAACTCTTTACACAACATTTAATGACCAATGACAATAATCTTGAGGGAAGTAGGAAATAAAACATTCAACATCAGTCACACGTATGAGATACACGAGGAGACAAATATTTCCTTAGGAAACCTATACAGGGTAAAACCTCTTCTTCTTTATATGATAAGTAATCTTTACATTCTTTACATTATCATACATATGAGCATAAACTCATAGTGAGGGCTTTAACCTCTATTTTGCAAGATGCTACTTGTTGAGAGCACCAACTCTGGATTCTCTAGCACCAACTAGAAGGAAGCACCAACTCCACGGTTTCTCTAGCACCCCACTAGAAGGAAGCACCAACTCTAAGTGTTCCAACACCAACCGAATGGAAGCACCAACTTCCCAGTCACCTGCGGACATAACGTATAACTTGGAGAATATAGGTTTTCCCTTGCACCACCCTTCCACCGTGGTTTCTCTTGTTGCAACGGATGGAAGCTACAACTCGTGTTCAGAACCCACTTGAACCTCGAGGACAACAATCCTCCCTACCGTCCCTACCACCACAGAAATATAAAGTTTGATATATTTATAAATTTATCCGCAGTGATACAATATTTATCATTGGCTTACCATGCTTATCTTGTTCTTCTATGCTTCTCTATTCTCCTGTATCAATGTCTCTCAGCTTGCATCTTCTTGTGATTTGATCTCTGGTTTCTCTAGCACCCACTAGAAGGAAGCACCAACTCCCTAAGTGTTCCAACACCAACTGGATGGAAGCACCAACTTCTAGTCACACAGACACCAACCTGTATAACAGAGAATAACAGTTTTCCCTTGCACCACCCTTCCACCCTGGTTTCTCTTGTTGCAACCAGATGGAAGCTACAACTCCCTGTGTTCAAGAACCCACTTGAACCTCTGAGGACAACTATCCTCCCTAGCACGTCCCTACCACCCTGAAATATAAAGTTTGATATATTTATAAATTTATCACAGTGATACAATATTTATCATTGGCTTACCATGCTTATCACTGTTCTTCTATGCTTCTCTATTCTCCTGTATCAGTGTCTCTCTGTCTGCATCTTCTTGTGATTTCTGATCTTCTGTTTTTCTCTACAAGAGAACCTCAACCTTCCTTTAGTGTCTCACTATCATGCTACACACATTCCTTGTGCTTTCTGTGCTTCTTCCTTTTCTTCTCTGTGCACCATATCCATGCGATGCACCATTCCTCTTCTCTGTATTTTAGCTGCTGCACACTCCTCCTTCTACACTCCTAAATCCTCCTCAACAACAACAACCCCTCTATTTTATTTGTTCTTCATTCTTATAGTCTATGTGCATCTTCTGCATGCCCTCTCAAAAATGTTTCTACATACCCTCACCATGTCGAGTGCTATTCTTGATCATCATTGCAACTCTTCAGCTTCTCTGGTAGTTAAACCCATGCGCCCATCATCACTGGGTGTTATGCCAATATTCCTTCACCTCTCTAGTAGTCGAGATTCTTCGTCTTCTCTGTTACATTCGAGCTCAACCTCTCTGTTATATTTACAGGCTTCAACACTCTTTCATCTGTAAATCACCTCTAAGAATAGTCTTCATTCCACTGGAAGATGCCTCGAGCCTCTTCATCTTCTCTGGTGATCACACTCAGTCCAGTTTTATTCCTCTGCCAGAATCCATCAGTTGTTTCTAGAAGTTACACTCTGAAGTGAAACAATAGCCCTCCAATCATACTTACATTCACCTGCACCATTGGATTAGATCCATAGGATCTTGCGTTTGTTTCACATTTCTTCATCTCAAAATTCCGTCATTCTTGTGGTGAAGAGTCTCAATTCTCCATGTCCCAAAATCCGAAATGGAGCTTGTCTCTTCGAGCTCTTCTCTTCATCTCTTCGATGATGTGACCACCGACAGTAACCAAGGCCTACACCAAAAATGTGTTTTCACATTTCACATTTCAACATTTCGCATTTTGGAATTTCAGGACTCCTTTGATGAAGAGTCTCAACTCTTGAATCTTCCAACTCTTGGTATTTGAATCTCCGAAATGGAGTCAGATCATTGGTCCACACTCTTGATGATTCGACAGTCCATATCTCTTCGTGATTTTTCATATCGCGATTTCATCATTCTTGATGTGAGAGTTCTTGATAACTCCAAGTCCCGGTATCCATAACTCCGAAATGGAGTCAGATCATTGGCATTTCGGCATTTCGCATTTCGCCGTTTCGGGACTCCTATGGTGAAGAGTCTCGGCACTTAACTCCTCCAACTCCCGGTATCTGAAATTCCAAAATGGAGTCGGATCAAAGTTCTGGTATTTCGTTGTTTCACATTTCAACGATTCAATATTTCGGCACTTCTGTGGTGAAGTGTTTTGACACTTCAACTCCCAGTATCCAGGACTCCAAAATGGAGTTATTTCCCTGTCTACGAATCTCTTTGTTGGTGTGCCTATTTTGGGATTTCGACATTTCGGCACTCATGTGATGAAGTGTTTCGAAACTTCAACTCCCGATATCCGGGACCCCGAAATGGAGTTATTTCCTGGTTTGCAAAATTATTTGTTGGTGTTCCTATTTCGGGTTTCAGGTTTTCGGATTTTGGCTATTCGACATTTCGACACTCCTGTGATGAAGTGTTTCGACACTTCAACTCTCGGTATCTGGGACCCCGAAATGGAGTTATTTCTCGATCTGCAAAATTCTTTGTTACTGTGCCTATTTCGGGTTTCGGGGTTTTGCATTTCATGATTCCGAGACTCCTGATGACAAAGAGTCTTGACTCTTCCAACTCCCAGTATCCAAAACTGTCCTCCTACCTTCAGGATTTCGTAACCCCACTTCACCTTGATTTTTAATGAACGTGCAGGTTCTCCTGGATCCAACACCGATCGAACCTCAGGCTCAGATATGACGTTCATCAAGAATTCTCAATGGGATCCAAAGATCACTGTCGCTCCTCCTCCTGGGCTTTCGTTGACCCTGGTTTGCCATCATTGTATACTCTGATCTTTCCATCAATGAAAATAACACCTACCATCAATGATAATCACAACAGTCTCTCGGTCCTAGGGTGAGGCTATATGACTCCTTGTCCAACCAAGTTAAAAAACCCATCTTGAAATAGTTGATTTAGCTCTTGGGGATCGATATCGAAATGTATGGAAAATTGTGGCCTTCTATGGCCTCTCTTCTAAAAAATATTTCTTCCTCTGTTTCCACTTCATCCATTACTTCCCCTACTGAAGAAACTCGTGTCTAAAATAAAAATTCAAATTATAATATGAACAACAATTGACCAATCAATCATCAAATACTCTGCTTAAAACAAAATTGAAACATTGTCTGTTTCCATTTACACATAGGAGTACATGCAATCCATTCACAATTCTTCATAAAATAACCATAAACACTTTCCAGCTTAATCCATAATGTACTAGAACAAGGAATTACAATGATATTGGGAATATGGGAGGAATTGTAATGAATGTAAAGTGATTTCATGACGAGAGAATGAATAAGAATACTGTTCTATAGAAAACTGAATATTTAATTCCAATACATCATTTACACTCACATCATCCATTTTATCATCTAAGAACTACAACCATTTTGTTCTCAATCTTCATCCAAAATTTGTCTCTTTTGAATCCCTTGGCCCATAAAAAATTTACAATAACAGAAAATTGGGATAAATAAAATGTTTTGGGATTGATGATGGATTTATAATTTGCGCAAAATGAAATAATGAAAGGGAAATGAAAATGGTCCATGTTCTTTATTATACATTCAACATCATAATCAACCTTTGTTATAATAAACCTCTGTTGATAACCTTTAATCCACTAGTTGATCAATTTTCCAAGTCAATAATATCCACACAACAACACTCAAGTTCTTATCAACATTCGTCAAAGTTCCACCAAACCAAATTCATCAAACAATTCTCAACAAAAGAATGCATTAGATTCTTCCCTCCTAATATTAATTGTACATCATCTTGCAGGATAGACACCAATATAAAAAAATCATTATCATGCTATTGTGACATAATTACCGAGACAAATATATATAGTAAGTCGTGGTAGAGAAATTTCAAAGAAAAACCATGTTTTTCTTTCATCAAACATAACAAAAATATTTCCCATCATCCTTAATCACTATAGCTAATAATCCCCATGATTTAACATTTAAACTTATGAGAAGTTTGCAGAGGTCGACCTTCAACAATATGTCATTTATAATAGCTATAACCATAGTGAAAACATTGACATATTCATGCGAAACCAAAGAGAACTATCAATCAAATACTTCCACGGCTGAGCAGTGAGGACACATGACTAGTCTTGTTGGGATTCACAAAGACACTTCATAGTAGCTGAGTCGAAAGGCATGCAATAATTTTTCAATGATATCCAAACCAACCAACATGTCGAAACAATGAGAGGCCACCCTAGTTCAAAAACCAAACTTTAGTCAATGATTAAATTCATCTACAACGGGGAAGTAAACCACGATGAGGGAAGAATATACAATGAGGGTTTAAAGATCAATTTGAAAATGAACCAACAGAGGAACAATTACCAGTGGTAGCCACCACACATTTTCCCAACTATACCCACAACTCCACAACTTCCCACATAAAACCCAAAACCTTTTTCGTTGTTAGCAAGCAAACTCAGAAAGGTGTGATACATATCCATGTTATGTTTCAAACAAAACCAACTCTTGTTTTCCAAGAGCAAGAACAAAATGATAGCAACAATGCAATCACACAAGGAGTGTGCACTTCCACCATTTTTTCACCACTCACTATGATGCCACAAAAAAATTCAAAACCCCCAGAGCTCAAGCATAGCTACAACAGAGGAACATGGGTATACCATAACAAAGAAAACCTAGATTCTCATTCTGTATAAACCCATAAAAAAAATTTGAAACTAAATTTACACTGGTGAATACCACGACCAATTTTCAATAGCAGAAACATATATACATATACATATCCAATAACCCGATATCTCATTTCCAGGCTTCACACAGGGAGAATAACAAAACTCATATAATTTCATCACAACAATAACTTAAATGGAGAAATCCATAAACCCCAGAGAATTTTGTTTCAAAACCAATTATAAATACAGAATGGAATACACAAGACCTAGGTCAGCACCCCATTTATCATTTCAAGCTTCAACAAAAACCCACAATCTTCTTACAGTCACCATTTGAACCAGAAAGAAAAATACACACTACATGCATAATTCCAGATCCAATATTTCACTTTAGTCATAGAATATTTAAACAATTTGATGGATGGAGAAGCCAAAAGAATCATACCTGTGGAGAATTTCTTATTGCCCACAAGGATCAAGCCAAAATATTGAAAACAATTGAGAAATCCAAAACAACCATTAAAAAACAACACAAAAACTCCAAATGAAATGCCAAACAATTTGATGGATGGAGAAGCCAAAATAATCATACCTGTGGAGAATGACTTATTACCCACAAGGAGCAAGCCAAGATATTGAAAACGATATAGAAATCCAAAACAACCATTAAAAACAACGCAAAAAATCCAAATGAAATGAAAAACAAAAGGTGGCATAGTTCGAAATGGGGAAAGAATGATGTGCATTCATTGCACGTCATTTCTCCCATCCACCACCATTCAACACTGCCAACAACTCAATCCACGGTGGAGTGCACTTAAACATATCTACCAAAACATATGCACCCATGCGATGCCAACCATAAGTTATACCAAAATATATGCATTCACCATAGCAACAATACTATCCACCACTTTCATGCTATCAAAATTTGCAAGGACCATATCCCACATTCATTCCAATTAGGAGTAGAACCATCATATAATAGTGATGACCCATGCCCATAATATGTAACATAGAATGAGACTTATGTTGTTTACACTATATTTTGAATTAGTATTTGTATTTGATGATATGCCAAAGCCTTAGTACCCTCCTATAGTATCTCAACATCGAGTTTCAAATAAAAACACTTTTAAACCCATATTGCAAGCATAAACAACCACCAAATCTATAAGAAATAAGACCATTGATGCCCCTTTTCTCTATTGGAAAATATTATGAATTCCTTTGCCAACCATATATGTCAAAATCATGTTACCGAATTTAGACCAGAACCAAAATCTTGGCAAAATTCATATGAAAGTAGAGGGAATCAGTTTACTTGTTTTATTTTAAGGTGCCTCACCTACACGTATTATCATCGATAATAAAAATAGTAATGCATTGCAATTTCTTTGTAGGCATGACTCATGTTACACTTTTTTGCGTCAACAAACTAGAGGAGTTCCCACAAAGTGCTCCGGTTTACACCGAAGGAGTGCCCACAAAGTTATTCGATTTACACCAGAGGAGTTCCAACAAAGTTTTCTAATTTACATAGGAATAGTTTCCACAAAGTTCTTTGGTTTACACAGGAGGAGTTCCCACTAAGTTCTCTGGTTTACATTGGAGGAGTTCCTTTGATGAGCTCTAGTTTACACCAGAGGATTTCCCACAAAGTGCTCCGGTTTACACTGGAGGAGTTCCTTTCATGAGCTTCAGTTTACACCAGAGTAAACCAGAGGAGTTTCCACAAACTTCTCTGGAAGCAAAGAAGGAGTTCCCATAAACTACACTGAAACATGGATGAGACGCTACCAAAGTTCCTTTTGTATGTTTTCCATAATGTTTGACTCAGATGCCTGTTTCACGTGTTCCTTATACTGTTGGAAAGGTATTTTCGAGATCTAAAACTTCCCATTTCTACAATTTGTGAAATTCCTCACCAATTATCTACATTTTTCAGGATTAGGATTTGGCACCTTATAAATAACCTCCGGGAACACAACACATCAACCGTGAGCAGAGGAACCATGGATCAAATTTAGGGAATATTATACAAAATTTTGATTAATTAATAATTTAGTTCTATGGGTTTGAATGCTTGGTTTTAATAGTTTATTTTGAGGTTACTCTGAGGTCACTCATTTGTTGCATGTTGAATGGTTCCAAGTACCAATGAAAAGGGGAGCTCTTACTCAACATCCTCACAATGCGATCTAAAACCAAGAACAATAGAGCAATAAAAACAACAACAATTGTCGTAATAGCAAGGAGAAATGAAGGGAATCGAACCCAAATGACTGAAAAAGGCGTCTGAACCCTATGATGACCGGATATCCCAATGTCCAAGCCAATCATTATGGTGGGAGAGGTGCACTATATCCAAAATATATGATGGTTGTTGG
Organism: Picea sitchensis; assembly: GCA_010110895.2. Taxonomy (NCBI): domain Eukaryota; kingdom Viridiplantae; phylum Streptophyta; class Pinopsida; order Pinales; family Pinaceae; genus Picea; species Picea sitchensis. Next base: position 53,000 of record SNQJ01S0049415.1, on the reverse strand, counting down.
CACAAGTTTTATTAGACCAGGGTCCTTCTCAGGTTACCAACAAAAAGTACCGAGTAGTCTAGAGAGCTGGCATTTTCATCTCCTTCGAAGAGAACAAGTCTAACCTGAAGTGCTACTGAGACAAATAGATAGGGAAGGGATAGGAAAAGACTTAGGAGGAGTCACAAAACCTTCAAGATTCATACTGATCTTGCACAAGACATATAACTACCAAACATATATGAACTCATTTGTGCAAGAAATGAACCTACTTATGTTGTGAACAAGCATTTAAACACATAGCCATCATGTGGAACTTACAAGCCATAAAGAAGTACTATAATACATAAGTAAAACACAGAAAGACACAACATATTTTGAAAATTTAGATCCTTCTTCATATTATCTTCAGATATTTATTCATTTGTAAACTCAGAGACACACAATAGTGCTATGTTACAGACTCCTAGCTCTAGACTCATGTCGCAGAGCTCTAACTCTTAAAATGGTGTACAAATTACATTAGATAATTAGAACCCAACTTCTATACAACAAACAACAAATATGACATCAAACTAACAGTAAGGGAAAGATCGAACTGAACACAATCACAATTCAACCGAACGAACTCTTTTACAATCATATTCATCCCTATATATAAGCTAGGTTGTGTCTTCTATCTTTGCTTGCACGCTTTCTTGTTCTGTTGCAACCACTTTTGCTTTGCTGGTGTTGCGTTGTCCTTTTGGAAACTGATTTATGTTGCTTTTTATTTCTCTACTGTCTAGTTTATTCTGAAGCTTGTGAAACTCATACTAGGCCAAAAATTGTGCAATTCCTTATCCCAAAAACGAAGGGCCCAACAGGCTTCGACCAATAAACCTGACTCGCCCTCTAGTCAAGTACTCGACTCTTTTGTAGCTTCCAGGAGCAACTATTGTTTTCCCTTGTCCTCCTTTTCCTCTTTATTTTTCTCTTATACTTGCACTTCCTCTTCTTTTGCCTCTTCAAATGAAGGGCCCAACTCTGGGACCAACTCCAAGGCCTTCTTCCTCACTCCTTGAAATCTTCCAAATTTATCCTGCCACTTCCTGGAAAGGAGTTATGCCTCTGCTATGACTATTGGGTCACCTCTGTAATACATCCCTTTGGCTTGGATGTGACCAATGAGTTCCACTCAGAATATGTTGTTGCATGAACTTGATGCATTGACATGTACACTGTCTGAATGACAAGCCATAATTCATGCAAATCCTTCTTTGCAATGGATTACGCCTCAAAGAGGGAGTTCAATTCATTGTCCGCCTACTAAATTTGGTCGAACTTTTGTTGTTTCTCTAGTGGATCCATCGTGGCCACAACTTCTTCATTCAAGACTTGGATTTTGGTGCACACATCCTCCAAGGTTTGGTTGCATCTAGCGATGATGCCCATCCAATCATTGAATTTCCTGAAAATACTTGTGCACTTAGCTGTGCACTTATGTAGTGATTCTCGAGCATTATTTCCTTCTAGAACTACCTTTTCCATCTTCTCCTGCAGCTTTCGAGGCTGCTTCTCTAATTTTTGTTGAGTCTGCCGCAACTGCACTTCCATATGCTCTGCGCGAGTGTCTATTTATGTCCATGATCCTTGGAGAAACTCAATCTGATCCTCTGACTCTTCTGCATCCCTAGATTTGGGTAGTTGGGGTGTGAACTTCTGAATTTCCGACTAGGCTTTGACAGTTTTTTCCTACAATATTTCTAGTCTGTGCTCGACCTGGATCTTTGCATGTGCTTCTTGTGTCTTTCATTCTTGTACAAGGAGCACTTTCTCCCTTGTGTGCTTGACAGACCTCTCGGCATGCTGGAGTCTCTGCTTTAGTTGATTAGTGGATGCTCTGATCATTCAACCAAGTGTGTCACTGGCTACTGTACAAGGTCAGCGGATGAAGGAGCTGCATCTCTGGGTGCTTGAGTTTGCAGTGGAAGCCCACTAGCTGTTGAATGCTCCAAGCGGGTCTCTACCTTCTCCTCTATTGATGGTCCTGGTGCAAGAATTAACCTTAGTGCTGAGGGAAAGAGTGTCAGAACCTCTATTCTGGATAGGCAGAGTTGTAGTAACTCTGTGCATTGCTGAGGGTTCTAGAGAACCAACTCCATCTGTTCTTGCATGGATGTCATGCTCTACCCAAAAATTGAATCAGGTTACTTATGAACCTCTAGTATCTCCTCCACTTTACTTGCGTCGACTCCCTACTTTGTGCTTCCATGGCCACCCTCAACCTTGGCCATTGAGGGGATGTGCTGGGTACTTTGAGCTTGCTACTCCTCCGCAGTTTGAGTGTCCTTTTCTAGCACAAAAGGCATAATATGCTAGTCATGGGTGTCTGAGTTTGGACCAGTTAGCTATAGGCTCTACTCTGGTACTTTGGGGTTTGGACCAGAAACTTCTGGTCTCGGCTTAGGAAACTCTTGGGTTGTTTCTGGGAGTTATCACTCTTCTTTCTCTAGGGGGTCGAGCTGCATCAGCCTGGATCTGTGGTTTGGGGTGTAATAGTGATTTATGGGGGTGGAAATTGGGGTTGTGGTGGTGATGGAGGGTTTTCGGTGATGATGGTGGATGGAAGGGTGTCAGGCTCAGGGTCATCCTGAATATGGATGAAGGGGGTTGCTATGACCGCTAAGCAAGTGTGAGAGACAACATATGAAATGGGTTGGGGGTTTAAGATTTTACTCGGCAAGACCCCGGTTCTGATGTTCTTCGCTACTGGTTCTATGATGAACACAACACCCAGGATCTTGTTGACATCCTTTCCTGTCAACATGAATTTATATGGAAAGGACTGGAAGACCGAAAACATTCTTTTCTTATGCTCTAATGGCTTCCTCTCATCTTCCTCCTCAAATTCTGACTGTGCCTGAGCTTCCTTCTTCTAGGCCTTTGGTCCTGAGCTGGATCCTACCCCTGATTCTTTGATTTTCTTCTTCAACAGTTCTGCGGGAAAGATATAGTGCATTTCTAACTTCTTTGGGTTGCATTTAACTCCTGGCCATGACATTACCTCTTTGTTGAAGGCCTCCTCATCCAGGTAGAATGAAAACATCCTTGAATGGAAGTCTTCCCTATTAACATGACTCAGCCATACAAACATATGATGTCAGTTAATGCTGAAAGAAATGTTCGTCATGTTGCAGTTGAGGAGCTCTTGTGGAATGTGCAACCTCTGCGTTGCGTCGATCCATGTGTTGTAACACTTGGAGAAATTTGATCTGTTAAAGGCTATGTTCTTCGAGTCTTTCCTGGAGTGCCATGGATAAAAAATATTTTCCATGCGCCCCTTGTCTGCTAGTGCCAATGGTATTCCAGTGGGTGGCGTTCACTTGAACATTACGAATTCCACCAACAAGTAGCTGTATTTGAAGGTGCCTCCCTTCTCCTAGGATTCCTTGAAAGCCGTGAGAATTTCCTCCAATAGGTAACTACACCAGTTGAATACAACGCCATTAGCGTAGAATTCGACCACTGAAAATGCATCCAACGTGCATTATCCCTTGTAGTATGACCTCATAACCTTGCTGGATATGATGCAACAACCAATCCTGACTGTCTCTAGTAGTATGGGGTCAATTTTGTGTTGGAAAATGTCTAACAGGTAGCATATGCTTGTCATGATGGCAAGTACAACAATGAAGATGGCAGGATCAGAGTGTTCATGTGAAGACTCTGCAGAGGCGCAGAAGTCCAAGAATCCCTTGGGGATTCGGAATTGAAAGCTCAGGAGGAACAACGTCGAGGAGAAAGCACGCAACAAAGCTCAAGATACAGGAGTTCGCAGAGGAGAAGGAAGACAAAGGTTAAGGCCTTTGAGAACTTGTAGTTCTCCCAAGGTTGGGAGGAAAGTGTGTAAAGCTCAGGAGGGAGCACAACCATCGTCAGATCAACTGAAGAAGAAGAACTGGACCATTGGTTTCTACATCCAAGAGGAGCTTAGGAGAAACCTACAAAAGGGAGAGATCGACAGCTGTTGGATCTCATTCAGAAATCCCGTCAGCCATCAGATCAGATAGGAGCTGCACGAGGTTTACCATCGGGAAAAGCCAAGGTGAAATCCCGAAAGGAGGGATGACTCATCGGGGTTTCACATATTGGGAATCCCGTGAGCCAATGCATTGCAGAATTGAAAAGATCGAAACCCTGACGAGTGGTAAGACTGCGGTCATGGGGATAATGGTCATATGGGCCAGGAGCCTAGCCAAGAGAGCTAGTGCGTAAAGAGCGCGTCAGGATTCGAGGGATCGTGAATCCTGAGGAGATACATGTTTCAACATTGGAAAGTCCGAAACCCCGATGAGGAGGCTTGGCTGCAGTCATATAGGAGAAGGTCACATGGACCACGAGCTTAACTAGAGGGCTAATTGAAGTTAGAGGCGTCAGATCCAAGTGCAGGGTCCGACCACCATTGGATTGAAGAAAACCTGCACGATCTTTAAAAGTGCAAGGAGTAGAGGGCTCACAAAAAATCGATGTAATATGAGCCATCAAATCAAGATCACATATGAACCGTTGATCGGAGTTTCGAGGATCGCATTTTGGAAATGTCAAAGAAACAATGCAATAGGAATCCCGATTTCTCGATATGAAAAATATCGGCGTAATCTGAGCCGTCAGATCAAGATGTGATCTACACCGTCGACTCGACTCATGTTAGTAGACCACGTCAGCTAGGAACACGTGGCACAACTAGGTAATGACAAGTGTCAGATTGATTCAACATTTCAGGCACATGTAAGTCACGAATCAGAGTGACACATGGCAGTATTCAACATGTGTCAATCCATGCATGACGTCAGTAGATGGACACCTTGTCGGAGTTTCGGGGATCGAGAGTTGGACATGTCAAAGATTATTGACATCAGGAATCTCGATATCGCGATATGCGAAATCACGATGCAATCTGAGCCGTCAGATCAAGCCTTGATCTGGACCGTTGATGGAGATTTTCAGGGATCGAGAGTTGGACATGTCAAAAATTATCGACATCAGGAATCCTGATACACAATAGGTGAAATCGCGATGTAATCTGAACCGTCAGATCAAGTGTTGATCAGAGGGATACTGATGCACAACACAATGAAACTGCCAGAAACGATTGATGACGTCTACTAGAGAATTCGAAGAGACCCCTGTGTGATCGCTAGAGGAGATGAAGAGTCTCCAAGCTTCATCCAAGTGAAGGAAGACTATTCTTAGAAGGGATTGACAGATGGATGAGCGTGGAAGTCTGTAACTAAAACAAAGAAGGTGAGATCAACTGTCACAAAGAAGACGAAGAGTCTCAACTACCAGAGAAGATGAAGTGTCATGATGATGATCAGACAGAACACTCGAGAGGTGGAGGATAATGACGCAGAGTCAGCATACAGAGGATTGCGAACATTGCATGCATAAGGTGCATAGAAGCTATAAATACACAGTACAAAGAAGAGAAGGGGGTTGCTGTTATTGCTGTTGGAGTTTGCTGTGGTTGTTGTTGGTGAAGGTGATTCATGTGTGAAGAAGGATCAGAGTGTAGCAGCTGAATAGGATAGAAGAGGAATTGCGCAAGTGAATGGACATGACGCACAGAGCATAAAAAGCAGAAAAATAGACAGCGCAAGAGACATGCGCAGAAAGGCAATTAGACAGAAAGAGAAACAAAATGCAACAGAACAATGATGAGTCTGGTAAGCCATTGATGAACATGATATCATTGTAATAAGTTTCAGTAGAAAAGATTTATATTTCAGGGTGGTTGGGAGGAGCTAGGGAGGACTGATGTCCTCAAAGGTTCAAGTGGGTGCTTGAACACAGGGAGTTGGTGCTTCCTTCT
>SNQJ01S0049415.1:18128-47157 GCA_010110895.2 Picea sitchensis | reverse complement strand
AAAGAATGAACACACAATCATAATTTAAACGAAAGTAAACATTTAATAAAAATTAATGTTTTTGTTTAAATTGAGATTTTTATGCTCCTTTCTAACTTTTGACATATACTCTTGTAATGAATGTTTCATACTATAGTGAATGTATTAAGTTTGTCTCAATGAAAGCCAAGGCATAGAACTATTTGAAAAGGTTGATTCTATAGCTCATTATAATTATCAAGATTCTACTAGGGGCCCTTTAAGTTTTGTAAAAATATAGGGGGAGTTGTTGGGGCCCAACAGTGTCTTAAGTCGAGGTCAAGGATCTTGACCTACTCTACCTTCCCCTTTAGATCACCTACGACCTCGACTTGTGGGTCATAGGGTTCATTTGGTACTACATCTTTGGACATGGTGCTTCAACTTCCTATATCTCTCGGCATTGTGAGCTTTGAGTTATCAACAAATTTCGCGGTGAGCTAAGGATTGAGTACCACAACTATGGTTTTCTCGACTGCACAGGCTTTCTCTCTCTACAAAGTTTAGAAATTTTTAAATTCTTTGAAAACAATGCATTCTATGGTGAGTTCTCAGAGCCTTATACTCGAGCTTAGCTGGAAAGTTCAGCAATAATTGTTGTTCATCATGACCCTATGGACGCAACTTGGATCTCAGTTGCCCAATGGGATGGGTTAACGAGGTAAATCCTATTGGGCGATTCTAGCATTTATTGTACAATTTGGACATGGACATGGCTGATTTCAAACCTTTCAGTTTGTAGGGGGAGAATCCCAGCACGAATACTGATGGCATCTTCGCGTATCATGACTTTATGTCTTAACTGAATTTAGACGGGGTACCATAATAGAAATAAAGGCTATGACTGGACTGGTTGCATGTGGCACATGGACTCATATTTCTTTCAGATTCGTTCTCCCTCCGACCAAAAAGGGGTCCCTGTCATATTAATGACTGTAATAAATGATTTCTTACCTTCTTTGATCCTCCACTACTCAGTAAGCAGTTCTGCATCAAACAACACTTAAACATAAAATGAACTATGTGTTGTGGCACAACACTATGCACATCAAATTTATTAACTGAATTTACAAAAATATCATAAAACTCAAATCTAACTATTATACATGCTCCTTTGTACTAGAGAAACAATCCTTTTAGCTCAGTTCTGAGACATATAGGGTTTTAGACGAGCGCCATCCACCCATCTTGGCTGCAACATACCATCCAGTTGCACAAGTATGACTCCTCCTGAGGGTCGGATCTCCAAAACTATAAATTGTCCCAACCAATGCATGCACAAATTCCCATGATGCTTATGGTACCGACTATCATAGAGTAGAACCTTTTCTCCTTGCACAAATGCTTTAGTCTTAATGTGCCTATCATGCCAATCTTTTTTCCTTTCTTTTTCAACCGACTGATGGAAGTCTACTAAAAACCTAGTCTCCTCGAGTTCTTGTAATTCCATAAGTCTCCGTGCAACTGATTCTTCCTCTAACATATGTGTGACCTGTGATGTACAAACTTGGAGTGATGAATTCTGCAGGAACCACTACCTCTTTCCCATAAACTAGTTGGAATGACATGTACCTATGGATTTTCTTTGTGGTTGTCCTGTAAGCCCATAAAACCACTGGAACTCTATCATCCCAATCTTCCCAATTTGCACAACAGACCTTTGTTAGCCCTGTCTCTAGAATCTTGTTGAATGCTTCTACTGTTCCATTGGCTTGCGGGTGGTAAGGTCTTCTTTTGTGATGTTGGATCAAGAACTCTACTGTAAGATTTGCTATAGTGCTACTAATAAAATGAGCTCCTTGATCACTAGTTAGGCTCCTAGGACATCCAAATCGAGTGATAATATTCTCAAAGGTGAACCTAGCAACAGTATCGGTCGAACAGTCCTGAACAACTGCTACCTCAACCCAACGTGTAATGTAGTCAGTTGCGGTAATGATGTACCTAGCATTTGAATGATTAGCTGTTGGGTTGATCGGTCCAATGAAGTCAACTTCCCACTTCTCAAATTCCTATAGAGATCAAACTGGTTGAAGTGGTAATTCATCTCGTCGTGACGACTTACCCACTCTTTGAAAAACAACACATGATCTAGCATATACCTTTGCATCCTTGAAGAATTTTTCCCACCAAATTATAGCTTGGAGAACGTTCTGCGTAGTGGCCTTTCCTCCTACATGACCTCCCACAACTCTGTTGTGGAACTCCCATAATATATCCTGCGTTTCATGATCCAAGACACATCTTTTGAGGATACTATCTAGTCCCAATTTATACAAATCTCCCGTGATCAATTGGTAATCTAATACTCTAACAACCACATGGTGTTTCTGGGCAAGCCCCTGTACTTAAGAAGACTACTATGTCCTCCAGGTACTCTGGTATGGCCTCAACCTAGAACAAGTGTGCATCTGGGAGATGATCGTCAACTGCTCAGACACTTTCCCCTGACTCTAATCTAGACATGTGATGAGGTCATACATTGCATCTTCTAGGCTTAATAACTAATTCAAAAGAAAATTCCCGAAATAGTAGCAACCATCTACAAATTATCCCTTCCAACACAGTTTTGTTAACTAGATATTTTAATGCAGAATGATCAGTAACAAACTTGAAATGAGATCCCAAAAAATAATGTCTATATTTCTGCAAAGCATAAATCATGGCTAAACTCTCCCTTTCTGTCGTTGTGTAGTTGTGCTCAACTTGTGACATCTTCCGACTCACAAAATAGATAGGATGATGCATGGATCCATCTCCAGGTTGTGCTAAGATAGATCCTAAGGCAATACCTAAAGCATCTACTTGGACATGAAATTCATTTTCCCAGTTTGGGAATATCACAATTGGTGTTGTACTGAGCTTCTCCTTTAGGGTCTTGAATGCGTTATCGCATTCTCGGGTGCATTGGAACATTTCGACCTTTTTCAATAGATTTTCTAGAGGTGCATTGTTGGACCTTGACCAAGTTTTGAGGAACACTTGGTCATATTTGACAGCTTTTGGGACTTCGACAACCTGTCAAAGATAGAGCGCCAGACGAAGCAGAGATCATGGGATATCGGCCCACTTTCAGGCCCCTTTTTGGGTTTTGGGACAATGTAATGGGAAAGGGATGTCGGCCTGTGGGTTCACCCATGCTTAGGCCCACTTTTGTATGTATAAATAGATGTCTAGACTAAGTAAGTAAGAGGATGGTAGCCTATTTATGTGATGTAAGCTAAGTTCTAGTAGTTCTCTGTGCATGACTATAGGAGGGTTACAGAGCTAAGTGCAAGTTATTATAGAGATTATAGAAGGATTTTTGCTACAACACACGGAAGAAGGATCTAGCAAGCTGCAAAAATATTCTGTCCTGTGCGCAGAAGGGTTTTTGGTGACTGTGTGCTGTAACCAATTGAAGACATTAATAAAGAAGAAGAGTTGGTGGACGTAGCCCCAGGGTGGGGGTGAACCACGTACATGTTGTGTTTCTCTATTTTGTGAGATGTATCGATGTGTTTCTATGTGATGAATGTTATATAGATCTGATGTTGCTTTGTGCCTAATCATGTGAATGAATGCTAGATCTGACCTATATGGATGTGTTTAGTGCTTGAATATGATAGGTCTAATTTCTTCCTTTTATGTTAACTTTAATTAGATGATGGATCTGTTTGCATACTGCGATACTCTATAATTAGGGTACATCTGCGTTGTTACCAAGAATTGAATATTGATGAATATTATCTGCTAAGTGCTTTGTTAAGTGTTAGAATCACATATCTATGTCCCAGCTAAGGTTGCAGACATTTGAGTCCTGCAACCACCCCTGCCTCTACCTCGGGTGAGACTTCATCTTCTTCGCATGTGTTACCAAAAGGGTTGGTAGTTAGGGTTTTGTTGGTGCACTGTTGTAGCATTGAACGCTAGGTCTGCCCCTGTGCCAACAAATCGTTCCGTTGTCGGAACCTGAAAATGTGATTGCTGGGAACTGAGAAAGAAGAAGCTTTGTGCAAAGATCGTCCTGAAACTTTGGAAACTTTGTGCTAAAGAAGGAAGGACATATCTAAAGAAAAGAAGTCAGATCTGAACGCTTTGTGTTCTAAAAAAGGTTAAAGTGGAAGTTTTTGAAGAAAAGAGGTAAGATCTACAGAAAGAGGTAAGATCTGTAAGCTCTGTGCTCTGATAGAGGTAAGAACAACTAAATTTTTTTAGATCTGGAAGCTTTATGCTCTTTAAAAGTAAGATAAGTGAAAATTTTTGTTTCTAAAATATGGATCTAGGTATGCTTGATAGAATCTATCCTAGCTTGAAAACTAGGGCATTTTTAGATGAAAGAAGGTTTGATATGAATAGATCTAGTAAGAATAATGATAAATATGTTATACCTATGCATAGAAAGAATGTTTGGACTAACCAATGGATGCAGGATCCTAGAAAGAATTTTTTGCAGGCTAGCTACCATGATCCTAGTGCGCAGTATATAAGAGGTTGGGGATCATTTACAAGAAAGAGAGGATTAACCCTATGTTAGAGTTGCAGAAAACCAGGTCATCTAGCTAAGTAATGCCCAGGTGGAAGACCTAGTTGTCTCTGTTGCAAATCTTTGGACCATGAAGTGTTGGATTTCCCTAGAATGATTGCTAAACTTGAAAGAATGAATCTGAATGAAGAAAACCCTAAGACAACTCTAGAAATAGCCAAATCTCAAAAAGAATCTGAGAAACTATTACTACAGATGAAAGAGATCCTGAATGACCACCACCATTTTAGGTTATCAGATATCTTTAAAGAAAAATAATGCATCGAAGTAAGAATATGATATTTCGACATTGACTGTGTTCTTGATGAAGAAACACTAGTGAACATCATGCCAGAGAGAACTTGGAAAGCTATAGGAAGACCTGATATGATCCCTTCACTAAGAGGAATAGGGCTCTTTAGAGGAAATATGGTGACCCTATGTGGAAAGATCAATCAGATATCTATGAATGCTAATGGAACTTCGACAGAAGAAGATTTTGAGATTATCAAGTTTATTGAGGACAATGCCCTGTTTACTATGTTACTTGGAAAACCTTGGATTAAGAGAGATCAAGCAAGAAAAAAAGAATAAGAATTTTTTTTAGAACAACAGAGACAAGAGTTAATAGATTTCATGACCAGAAGGATTGTGCAGTTGATTGAAGAACAAGAGAACAGATCAAAGCCACTTATCGTTAGAGGCCCAGATGTCGAAGCTAAAAGAATGTTAGAAGGATCATAGAAGACTGAAGCACATGTCCCAGAAAAAGAAGAATTATTACCCCTAGGTCTTCGGAGAGAATCTCAGCAGTGTGAAGTATATATGTTCAAGGAAAATAATAATCAAAATGGGAAAAGAATCCCTGAGATGAAGCTCACTGGCAAAAATGCTAGGAAACTAAGTAAAAGGAGAGCTAAGATCAACAAACTACATAATACTTTAGAGGGAACCTTGCAGAATGAGAAACTTGCAGAAATTGAACTTCACCGAGATATCAGACCAACGACATAGGCCACTTCACTGAGGTGAAGCAATATAGCCATTGGAAGCTGATATAACCATTCAAATACCACTCCGAACGGGTCGAAAAGAATTGATGGTTCGCCACTAGACCATCAGACTGCACCATAATGGACAAAACATGAGTTAATGGTGCCTCATACCCATTGAAAGTAGACTGTTGCTAACTTTCTTACTTATTCCGCCATGCCACACACCAAGAATACCTTTTGATAACTAAGAACTTGAGCCCACAACCTGAGATTATTTTTCACTGTGATCATCGCCTTTTTCCCGTACCCTCCACTGTAGTTTTTGAATCGAGTTCACACCTGATCTAATTGACCCCGAGTTTGTATGTCGGACTAGATTAACGCAGTAGAGAAAGTAGTCGAAGAAGTTATGGTTGACTTAATGACTTAGAGAGTCATGTAATAAAGAAGGATGTCTGCAGGTGTGCAAGCGTCATCAACAGGAGGAGTCCAAGCTTCTTCCTCAATTACTCACAGAGCAAGACCTTCTCGAACCATGACAAAGACAAGAACAAAGCACAGTGATGACATTGTGAACACCAAACTTATTCCACACATTCAGCTAACTTACATACCACCTTTGAGCGGTGGGATTAACTACGAAAGTGTACCCAGAGAATTCAAGTATACTTTGATCACCGTATACCTTCCAAAAGGGGTGCGCACAGTTAGAGCCGATCAAGACAAGCTCACAACATTGAAGTTTATTGACTTCAACCTCAACGATAGGAAAGTATACAGTATGCTTGCCCCACAAAAGTATCTAATGAATATGAAGGGAAAGAACTCGAATATCATCCCACAGTCTTGGACCTAGAACCTCACGCAGTCTACATTGCTAAATGTTATGAAGATCCTGCACTTTGGAAGACACCAGGAGGTGAATGTGTGGGTAAAGTTGCTTCTATATTGCTATCATGGAGGATACATATGGCTAAACCGATGCATGACTGTGGATCTGACCTTGATCAATTAGATCATTGGGATTAGCATGCAAGGACCTGACCCAAAGGAGTTCTACCCTGGCAAGACCTCCGACCGAGCATTAGCACAGAGAATTAAGGAAACCTATGGCGATGTTGAGAAGGGCATGCGAGGCTACAAGGTAGCCTCTATCCAGAGTGGTGCAGTGCACCTTTCCTATCAGCTAATCACTAGCAAGTTAGTTCGTAAGAATAGACCAACTCAAGTGACCGAATTCGTGGTCAAACTCGCAGGGAAGTGCACAGAGGGATTACAGATGATCTGGGCGCAGTACCTTGCCAACCAACTAGAGATTGATTGCAGAGAAGCACAAGACCAAGGGTATGCCTTCCACTTTAGTTGGCTTCTCATACTGATCTCTTTCATTGCATGGGAGCTACCAGAAGGTGCCACTTTTCTGGATATAGAACCCTTCGAACCACTGGCTGCAAAGTTTTGTACGCTGTGGTATTCCAGTGACATGAGCAAACAGTGGCAGTGCAATGTCGTCTTCCACACCTACTACAACCAGTTGAAGATCACAATCCAGTCTACACCATGCATCACCCTGGACACACTTTACAGGTTTAGACCCTTGATGAAGTTCAACGTGGACCGCCACTTCACCTACATTACAGTGCGCACTGATGAGCATAAACAATAGCTCCAGTCATATTAAAAATTGACATAATATGACTTGGAGGAGATTACCAAGGAATGGTCGACAAACCTCCTTCTTCCAGCGGACCCCGCAGAGATGTCCGATGTAGATAGCCTTGAAACTATGCTGGACACACTTGGACCAAGTAAAACAAAGAAAAATGATGAAGTGCATGATGTCCATAGCACATCGATGGAGACATCTTCGACCTCAGCTGAGTAGGGAGATGATGGTGGAGAACTAGGTGGCACAAAAGTCGAGAAAAACAAATGTGAAGTTACTCAGCCTAGAGATGAAGAGGATCCAACTAAGAAAAGGAAGGTTACCCCACCAAAGTCTTCATCCCGAAAGAAATCCAAATCCACCAGGGCTACGTTTAAGACTACCCTCACCTCAAACGACTTCGAATTCTTAGTTGCTATGTTGAATGATGCTTCATTGGAGATTGTGGAAAAGAAAGAAGTGAAGTAGGAGGAGGTATTCAGCCGAATCAAGGGTGAACTTCAAGAAGTGTAGCAGGCACTACAATCCAACCACACAATTTCTATTGCACCCTGGACAAGTGGAACAAAAGAACCAGGAGATGAGCCAACCCAACAACACCAGATCACCAATAAATTTGAATCTCACCTTCGATGAGCTTAGGAAGAGACAACGCAAGCTACCCAAGCTTTGGCACAGGCACATAAATATATGATAGAAAAATGCAGTAATGAAAAACAAGAGAAACTGGATCTTCAAGCGAAGTGGGAGGAAGAGAAAGAAACACTACAGAAAGATAGGGAACAATTGCTCATAGAGAAACTCTAAGTATAGGAACGGGTTCATAGAGAAATTTTCTCTGTGACAATCATCGAAGTCCAGATAGAAGAACGAGTTCCACAGTAGGTGGCACAACTGGAAGGAGTGATCTAGCAACTTCAGCAGCGCATCATAGACCTGGAACTTCACACTATGCCTGAGACACCTCAATAAATAAGAGATCTAGGAGAGGCTAATTCTTGAAGCACAGTTGACTGACTAATATCCTTTGCCTTGGAATACAATCAGCTGAGCTCCAAAATCTCCCAGATGTATGATATCCTCACTAAAAATCTAGAATTACAGGCGTTAGGGTCGCAACTCCAACATGCACAATAACAGGCAGACACGTTACAAGCGCAACTAAAGGCCTTGTCACCAGTTGAGAGAATGAAGAGGTTTCCATAGCAATGCACAACCCAACAACAAGTGTGCACACTCCAGAGTAAAGTAATGGAAGTCTCTCAATGACTTCAACCAGTGCAAGAAAAGGCATGCCAATTATTCACTAAACTTGAAAGCCAAGGAGTAGAACTTGAATAGGTTGTGAGTACAGAAGAACAATGCCTCGAAGGACTAGTCAATGATGCACTTATTCAGGAGTTCACTGATCAAGAAGCAGTATCACTGCAATAGATCAAAGAATCTCGAGCCAAGCTCGAGGAGTTCGAAGCAAAATTGCTCAGACCAGAGTGACTTGGGATGAGTCACAGGTGAGTGTTGGTGGCCTGTTGGCCCTTGACCAAGTTTTGAGGAACACTTGGTCATATTTGACCACTTTTGGGACTTTGACAGCCTGCCAAAGATGGAGCACCAGATTAAGCAGAGATCATGGGATATCGGCCCACTTTCGGGCCCCTTTTTGGGTTTTGGGTCAATGTAATGGGAAAGGGATGTCCATGTGTGGGTTCACCCACGCTTAGGCCCACTTTTGTATGTATAAATAGATGTCTAGGAGAAGTAAGTAAGAGGACAAAAGCCTATCTATGTGATGTAATCTAATTGCTAGTAGTGCTCTGTGAATGACTATAGAAGGGTTACAGGGCTAAGTGCAAGTTATTATAGAGATTATAGAAGGCTTGATGCTACAATGCAAGGAAGAAGGATCTAGCGAGCTGCACAGATCTTCTGCCCTATGCTAGAAGGGTTTTTGGTGACTGTGTGCTGTAATTGATTGAAGACATTAATAAAGAAGAAGAGTTGGTGGACATAGCCCCAGGGTGGGGGTGAACCATGTACATGTTGTGTTTCTCTAATTTGTGCTATGTATTGATGTGTTTCTATGTGATGAATGTTAGATAGATCTGATGTCGCTTTGTGCCTATTCATGTGAATGAATGCTAGATATGACCTATATGGATGTGCTTAGTGCTTGAATCTTCTAGGTCTAATGTGTTCCTTTTATGTTAAGTGTTATTAGATGATGTATATGGTTGCATACTATGATACTCTGTAATTAGGGTACGTCTACACTGTTACTAAGAACTGAATATTGATGAAGATTAACTTCTAAGTGCTCTATTAAGTGTTAGAATCATAGATCTGTGTCCCAGATAAGGTTGTAGACATCTGATTCCTACAACCACCCCTGCCTCTAGCTTGGGTGAGACTTCATCTTCTTTGTAGGTGTTGCTGAAAGGGTCGATAGTTAGGGTTTTGTTGGTGCGTTGTTGTAGCATTGAACCCTAGGTCTGCCCCTGTGCTAACATGCATTAATGTTTTCATGTATTCTGATGAACCTGTGATAGTACCTTGTGTGTCCCCGCATGGAGTGCAACTACTTATAACTTGTAGGTGGTGGCATGTTCATAATAACCACAACTTTCACTAGGTCTACTAATACTCCTTCTCGGCATACTATGTGGACCAAAACATTTCCATGTGGTACGCAGAAGATACACTTTTTGAGATTCAATGATATCTGCAATTCTCTTCATTTGTCAAACATCAAATGTAACAACTCTACATGTTCCTTGAGAAAACTATGTATCGTCCAATCATCGATATAAACTTCTATAAACTTATATAAACTTGTGAATGAACTCTCTAAAAGTTGTTATTACAATCCGAGAGAAAACTACAGGGGCATTCTTCAATCCAAATCGAATCACATTGTATGTGAAAGATCCCCATTTTGTTATGAATGTGGTCTTCTTTTTTTCCTCTTCGAAAATCCTTATTTGGTGGTACCCTAAAAATCCATTTGTGAATGAGTACTCTTCTTTCCCCGCAACCTATTCTAGAACCTCATCAGTAAAAGGTGTTGGGAAAGGGTCATGCACACAGGCAGAGTTAAGGCTTCTATAGTCTACATAGAACCTGATATCCTATGTTCCTTCCTTTCTTTGAATGACTATTGGGCTGACCCACTCTGCTTCTTCCGCTACAAAAATAAGTCTAGATTCCAACATCTTGTCTATCTCCTTCTTAACCTTCTCTTTTACTCTAGGGTTAAGACGATATGGTCTATGCCTCATAGGATTTGATCTTGGTTTCAATTTGATTTTAATTTCTCCCATAACTCCTTTGATTCCCTTTAACTCTCAAAAAGTCTTTGGGAACAAATCCTCATATTCTCACAACGAACTCTATATTTCTTGACTAGTTTTCTCATCCCAATAGTCTCCCACCATAGCTATCTTAGGTTTCTATGTGGTCCCTATATTGACTTTGTGCAACTTTAATGGGTGATTGTAGGAACTATCAGTCTGACTGGGTATGGTGTTCTGGATTTCTCTATTCCCTTCTGTCTCTTTGATGGGTAGGTTTCTGAATTTCCTCTAAACCATTTGTTCTTTCTAAATCCTTGCTAATCTTATAACATTCTATAGTATTCTTAGTTGAAGGTATGTGAAGCTTAGTGTGAATTTCTTGGCTATGCTTTGCACATACCACTAGGTTTGATTTCTGATTGCTATTGTCTGTAAAAAGAAATTATTTAATCTTTTGCAGGAATACTTCAAGCTCAGGGTACTTACTTGTAAACGATAAGTCCTTGCAAAAATGAGCTGCAACTTTTTCCAGTCACTAGTTTGTCTTCTGATTTCCTCATGTATGAACCAAGATTTTTGGATTGGACCTAGGGAATGGGGAAATACCTGAACCCAGAAGTGAGAGGGTATTTCCACAACTTGCCACTGTGTCACAAACTGTTCCATATGTACTTTAGGATCAGATTCTCCCTGAACAATTGCGCAACCTGGAAATATGTTTGCATCTCTGATTCTAGCTACTCCTTATTATGAAACCTATACTTGATAGCTTGCTTCACATTGTCCCAATTTCTGATTAAGGCTTTATGATTAGTCCTCCATCTGGCAGGGGTGTCCTGGAGGGCTACATCTAGTTCTGAGATCCTTTGATATTATACTAACTTTCTTCCATGCTGAGCAAAAAACTATCGAGTCCTGAAGTGCCATCATATAATAGGTGTTCTCTAACTTTGGTCCCAACCCATCTAGTTTCTCTGACAATTGCACATATCCTTGACAATTTTTTGTACGAGCCTTGATGCCAACTGTCAAATGATAGTTCTGAATCTTTGTCCACTGACTGTATACTCCTCCAACTTACCAATCCATCAATAGTAGGATTTATATAATCGTCTCTGGTTCCTGATGTTACAATATATAACTAATCCAAGTCTCCCCCCTCCATGTTATTGTCTCTTGGCTCTGTATAATTTTCCCGTACATACGGATTCAAGGTTTGAACTACCTTGATTCCATCAGCCTCAAAGGTCATGGTGTATTTCTTTAAGTAAATTACTGAATAGTTGTCATAGGCCCAATAAATTCCAAGTAGTGTAGGGTAAGGTTCCTTATCCCCCATGATTTCAATCACTTCAAAATCAGCTACGGTATTCACTATTGCAACATATATTTCGACACTCTCCAGTGTTCCTATTGGGAAAATACAATATTGGTTGGCCATTATTAGCTAAATTGGGGAATATGTTAGCCTAGTTTTTCCTAAGGCTTCCCAGGTATTCTTAGGAATAATTTTCACATCGGATCCTAGATCCAACATGACATCCTTAATCTAAAATTCATCTAACTGAGATACTAGTCTGAATTCTTTTCCAGTTCATACTTTTCTTCTCTGCACTCTCTGAGTACTCTTCTCAGGTAGATTAATCCTTATTCCAACTTCTATGGGTTCTTCATTCCCTAAAACTAGGTATAGTGCATTGCACAACTTCTCTGTTAATTGATCGTTCCCGATAATGTCAGAGAATAATTGAAATCAAAGGTCGAATAGATTTTAAGGTTGCTCAGGTTGTCTCGAGATGACTGCAGGGTTTCTGGGTGCAGGGGGTGAAGAAGGGAATTGCACAATCTTAGGGTAAACAATAGGATGTGGGGGTTTCTCTTGCATCTCAGGGCTAGGGATATTATGAAATACTTCTATGGAATTTTTAAAGAACAACTTCTATTTTAGAGGGTCATACTTGTCTTCTTTAGGTGAGACTTTTTGGATCTGAGGTAGGGTATTAGCTTCAACTCATGTCTTTAATCCTCCTTGAGTAATGATATTGAGGTTGGGAAATTGTCCTTTACTAACCCTCTTGATTTATGAACTGATGAGGTTAGTTCCTTGTTGTCATACCCGATCTTTCCATTTTGTAATTAGTTCTGGGAAGTCTTCAGTTGCATGCCCATTGGTTCTGTAGTGAGAGAATCATGGTTGCCTTAGATGAGGACATTATCTCGCCATATGTCCTTTCTTGTCACAGTTATAACATCTTCTTGGCCCTATTACCCTAGTTATTCCTCCTCTGAAGTCTCCTACGGCTCCACATCATCGACCTCTTCCCAGTCCCTGAGGGTTTTCATTCACCCTGAATGTTGTTTGGTCAAACCTGTCTACAAGTGCATTCAAAACTCTACATTTATTGGTAGTATGTGTGTTAGATACGCAGAACTCACAATGTACTGTATTTGGTATTGTCAAATATTTCTGCGTAATGGGGCACTGTCTCAGCCCATGCCCATGGATTCAGAAAATCTCATAATACTGAACCACTGGTGCTGCCTGGCTCCTTGGAAAAGCATGATATGGGGTGAGGTTATGGAATGGTAAGTTTATAGACACTTGTGCAAATCCTCCCATGGGTCCTGGTGAGGGTCCCATTATATTTTGAGGAGGTCCCATTCCTCTCATTCATGGACATTCATTCACCAGATGTACTTCTGTATAAAATCCGGTGCACCAGATCCGCAGTCGTCCTGGTCTAGGTATTGTCAGTTCTTGAATATTTTCTATAAGCGCTGATATTTTCCCTTGTAGTTGCACCAAATTCGCATCTTCTAGGGGTTTGATCACTCTCAGGCTCCTAGGGTATCCTTCCATGGCTTCAATATTCATAGATTGATCCAAGGCGTTTGTCAAAGTGGCTATCCACTATTACGTTAGTGAAATCTGAGTCAGAGGTAGCAGTTCCTGAATGTACCATTCCCTTTGATGTTACTCATGGATTGGATGTGCTAAGCTCCATATATAGTCTTTAAACTTCTGGCTATATTCCTAGGCCGATTCACCTTCCCTTTGCTGGATCTTGTGCAACTCAGACAAAGCCTGTTGTTCTGACTGAGGTATTTTAAACTCTACTATGAACCTTTTCCGTACCTGGCCAAGTGTGAACGCTTGAGATTGCATTCCTAGAACTCCTGGCTCAATGATATTCATGTACCACTTGAGAGCATGAATTCTCAAGGTAGTCTATAACTCAACCAACTTATTTGCATCCGGAGTCCCTCTGGATCTCCAGATTGCTTCGCACAAGAACTAGTGCTTCTCAACATATTCATCTCCCTTACCCCATAATTTTGGGTATCAGGAAATCGAACCTCCCACGTGAGAAACCATTGTTGATCTTGGTGCTCTTATCAAAATGAAACCTAACTGTCCTTCTTGTGATCTACCAGGGGATCCCAATATCCTCCCTATACTCACACTTCCCGGATGTGACTGACTAAATAATTTTACTAGAACAGAATTAGCATGAGAAGGTAATATTGAACTTACCACTTGTATAGAAGCCACTTGGGGTATGGGCGATTCAGGGCTGGTGCCACTGGCTTCATGGTGGTTTTATTTGATCTGGGGGGTCTCATTTTCTTTCATTGGAGCGGTCTCTTCGAATGTATTCTCGATCTTTCCTAACATCGGGGTTGAATGTTCTCTTTCTTCTTCAATATTCATGTCAGATTCCTCCTCTCTTACGTATACACCTTCTCGTTCTTGTCCAACCTCCTGGAGACTTCTTTCTTTTTGCACTTCTCTCTCACTTAATCTTTGACTGGCCAGTATTTACTTTCTTCTCATCTTCCACAAATCTTCCATCTATCTTTCCTCTACCTCTCCTGGTCCAACTTATTTCCGTAACTTCTTGGACTGTCTTGCTGCTTTCTTGATCTTTCTGCGCCACCACTTCTCAACTATGGCGGCTGTTTTCAAGGCTCACTCATCCCGTGAGTCCATTTCTTGTTGTCCCCCTTGTTTTTCAAAGAACCCTTCCCCTCTCTTAGGACATGACTCTACCCCAGGCTTGCCATACCCTAAGTGAGGGTGTTTACGCTGCCATCTTAGTCGGGGACATAGTCAACATCCCCTCTTCCATCAAGAAAACTTTAATCCATAGGAAGATTTCTCTCAACAGTCTTCCCCTTACATCTTTCTTGAAATTCGCCTCTTCTTGTGAAAAATATTGTTGGTTCTCAACTACAAACTCGATGATGTATCCTTCTAATGTGGTATTGACCCATAAATCAATCGCTCATGTGACTAGACGATCCATTCGATGAAGTGCTGTAATATTTTATGTGTCTCAAGTACATGTCCTTTTGACTCGTTCTTGGAACTATGGATATTCTTGGAGCCTATTTATCCAGCGGAAATTCTCTTCTGGGAACTTAACCCAGAATATCTTGTACTGGTCACTCGATATTTCTGAGTAAAAGACTACCTCACAAGTATCTTCCACAGATTTTTCCCTCAGCTCCACCTCTTTCCATATAAAGGCATCACATTTTATTTCCCACTATTGGTCAATATTAGATCTTTGAATCCGTGGAAGAATCCTCCCTATAGGTTCCCTTTGAACGCAAGTCCTGACAACGACACCATTTTTTTGGCGCAAGTTTGATCAGACCAGGGTCCTTCTCAAGTTACCAACAAAAGGTACCGATTAGTCTAGAGCGCTAGCATTTTTATCTCCTCCGAAGAGAAGAAGTCTCACCCGAAGTGTTGCTGAGACAAATAGATAGGGAAGGGTAAGGAAAAGACTTAGGAGTATTCACAGAACCTTCAAGATTCATCCTGATCTTGTGCAAGACATCTAAATACCAAACATATCTAAACTCATTTGTGCAAGAACTAAACCTACTTATGTTGTGAACAAGCATTTAAACACAAAGCCATCATGTGGAACTTATAATCCATAAATAAGTACTGTAATACATAAGTAAAACACAGAAAGACACAACATATTTTGAAAATTTAGATCCTTCTTCATATTATCTTTGGATCTTTCTTCATTTACAAACTTAGAAACACACAATAACGCTCTGTTATAGACTCCTGGTGCTGGACTCATGTCGCAGAGCTCTAACTCTCAAAATGGTGTACATATTACATTACATAATCATAACCCTACTTCTCTACAACATACAATAACTATTAAATCGACCTAATAGTAAGGGAAAGATTGAACTGGACACAATCACAATTCAACTGAACAAACCATTTTACAATCATATTCATCCCAATATATAAGCTAAGTTGTGTCTTCTGGCTTTGCTTGCATGCTTTCTTGTTCTATTGCAAGAGCTTTTGCTTTGCTGGCATTGCACTGTCCTTTTCACAAATTATTTCTGTTTCTTTTTCTTGCTCTACTGTCTAGCTTCTTCTGAAGCTTGCACAACTCATACTAGGACAAAACTTGTGAAATTCCTTATCCCAAAAATGAAGGGCCCAACAATGCCCCCATGAACTTTCATTTATAAATTGTTTTTCTTAACTTCTATGGATAAGGACATTTTTTTATAAATGAAAGGTCACGGGGGAAGGAAGAAGGCCAAGAGTCACGATGAACTCTAATAAATACATAGATTGTATCTAATAAAGTGGATTTTTGTTTGTTCAATAATTGTACATCTTCTGAACTATTTTGGGAATACAATGTTAACTAAAATTGAGAATCCCTCGTAGATTTCATGAACTATTACATAAAATTTTAATGAGGAGAAGCTAGTTTGGCCAAGTTATTTTTGAAAGAGTTTTGATCCTCATGTTGAACATGCTATGGAATATTCCTTTGTGTTTTTCTTGGCACTCGGGTTGTGTAAGGATATAATTCATATTGTAGACTAATCTTATGTATGATGGATTCATTCTTATTTTTGTTCTTTGGAGAATGTTTGTCTAAATTCTTGGGCGTAGAACCATGAATGATTATTTAAATGCTAGACTACTCTACGTTTACAATTGTTTATTCATATTCTTGTATTTTCGCTGTGTGAACTGTTTATCGGGCCCTTGATAGGAACATGGTTGGTTCTATGTTTACTTTCAGGTTACCTTAGTTCCGTCCGAACACATGCATCTTAAATTAGTTGCATTTCATACTTTAGCTTAGGAAACCTTCACTAGTGGATTGGGTCAAAACCAGTAAAAAAAAAACCAGAAATGACTGCCAGGACAAAATCCATATGGGTTCCCTATTCCAAATGGTGATAGGTCTAATTGGGACTTCTTACCGGGGGTAACCCCTACTATTGACAAAGGGAATTTTTTCTCGTGTCAACAGAATTGGCGCTAGAAGGAAAGTAGGATGACAAGCCTACCCATGTGGAGTAATTTCACTTAAATTTTAACCATCCCATGGCTCCTCTCTGTATATCTATATGGGATAACCCTTTGAGTCTTCTGAGACCCACTGGGGGTATCTCAATCGAGACAATTAATATCTTGTCAAATTCAAATTTCTAAGGTGAAGGGCATGTCTCTGCATTCACGCATCTTAATCGTCTTAACATCACTCGAAAAAATCTTAATATTGTCTAGGACAATGAAAAATGTCGACTGTTCATCCTCACATTCAAAGGGTGGATTAAATCTTGGTTCAGGACATTGTCGGAAAAATCGATTCATACTTGGAAACAATTCATATAAATATTTATTGTTTCTCATGAAGACTATGTTTATCATGAAATATTTAATGAAATTGCATAAATCCGTAGGATTTTAAAAAGAATCTATGGATTCTTTCTTTCTAAGAGTCATGTAGATTTATTGTATATTTCCTGAAAATGACAAACTCCCAGACCAAGAAATATTGGATTGGTTTTGATATCTCATTTCTATTCTTGAAGGGTACAATATGGGCACTCAAATCATCTCTCATTCACAAGATTCAAATATGAATGTGAAGGATACATGGCACATGATCTCTAACTAACACTTTGTCACAACTATGGGGGAATCCTTACCAGAAATATTAAACCCCTTAACCCTGGAGTGTGAACCATCTACTGTCTCCCCTTCAAAAAATCATGAACATACTTTGGTCTGTGATGAATCTCCTATTGAATAAATATCATCATTTTCAAAATCCAAAGATCTTCATTCTCTTTATAAAAATATGTTTGATGCTAATCATTCACATGAGCACCCACCTATTTATCATGTAGTGAAACATGTACACTTTTCTTACAATATAACATTGAATGAAAAATTAGAACAACAAGACTCCCAAGCTTTGATCGATCAAAGAATCATTCTTCATGACAGTCCATCCATGATTCAAGGAGTTCTAAGTCCTTTTCCATTTCTGGATCCATGATTCAAGGAGTTCTAAGTCCTTTTCCATTTCTGGAACACGCTAAATCACAATTTGATCTCTACAATCCTGTTTTCGATGACTACTTTTCTATTCTATAATTGAATGTGAGTACTAACCTATCATTCACCGATCTTGTGCAATTTGAAATTTATGATCTCAATGCACATATGTTAACAAAAGAAAATTCAAGGTATGCAGAGCATGATGATTTTTTTGACACACGTGAAGAAATCACAACAAATGAACAACCCATCACCATACGAAGGACAAGAAATGTTGAGTTTATACAAGAAATATTGTCATCTAAATCTTCTCCAAAATCACATGTTAATTCTCATAGGAAGACACATCACTCATCCTTGGATTATATATCAATACTCCAACACTCCCATTTTTTTAATGATATTATAGGATAAATATTGGAGTCATATTTCACTCAATGTTTCCCTAGAACTATCAAATTTCATCTCTCTTCTTAGAATATGGGTTATGTAAAATGTGGGCCAGGGGGGATTTTCCTAGATGAGGAAGAACTTTGGTTTCGACTGACAGTTTCGACAGGTCCTCATTGTTCTTTTTTGACCCTTGGAATGAATGATGCTACCCATATTGGGACTCTCTCACAAGGTACATTGAAAGAAAATTTAATTTATGGGTCTCACCAGGTATTCCACCCACTTTTGAAATCCTCTCAATAGTCCTATGGTGCTCATTGCAAGTTTTATGATGGAATTGAATCTTGGTTTGAGGAATCCTACATGTCTATGTTTCCCATGAACCAAAACGTTGTAAAATTTAATAGGTTGGGTAACGATTTGCTTGAATGAATTCTTCCTATATTTGATCCCTCACTACTCCATTTTCTACAGTTGACTTATGATGAACATGTGGTTGTAGGTTTGGACTTACTTGATTGGATGCATTGGAATTATTCTTTCACTTAGCCTTCTTTCATCTAGTGTAGGATAGAGAAGGAATATGAGTAGAATAGTTTGTTTCTTCCTTTCTTCTTGCATAACTTAGATGTTTTCTTTTGTTCTCATTTGTATAGCATAGATTTGGATTTGCTTTGGTTTCTTCAATAACGACCATTGACTACTATTAATTTAGTTTGCAACTCATGATGTCTTGCTTTAGTTTAAGTTTATTTTTCATAAAATATTTCTTCTATTCATTTGATGCATTTCATTTTTGATTGACTAAAATCTTGGCTTAACCTTGGTTATCATAAATAAACCTTGTGCAAGATTCTCTGAGAAGTCTAACTAGAATATTCGTGTTCTCTTAAGAGAAATTCACTCTAACATTCACAACAAAACACATCACTATATTGCACTGTTGAAAGTATCCACTGTAGGAATACTTTACAGACTATAGAAGAATCATATCAAATATTCATGGCCTTGTTGTTCATGATACAAAATGACTTTGCAAACCCTATTGATCAATCTATAGATGGCTATGTCTCTTGTAAAGGCTTATTGACCAACTGATTGGTGTTGCAATATCACGAGTTCATTCTCTCATTTATCGAAACAATGAACGATGAGATAACATATGGTTACAAACCTTCTTAGTAGGTATGCTATTCTATAGTCATGAACCCTTTAAGATAAATCTTATTTTAAGAATGTAAAAGGCATATCATTGATTTGTGAAAAAAAAATTCAAAATATTATAACATATGATCATGATCTCTATATATTAATTATTTTATGATGATTTCCATTGAGTAAAATCATTGGAGTGTTTGTTTTCCTATGAATAAGTTGTGATTGAGACTCTTTCTACATTTATCTGTTTCCCACTCCTAAAATATATCTTTAATTTATTGGGAAAAGGAACAATGTATTTCATCTCTAGCATATAAGTAATAAAACACCCAACTTTAGTTTCCCTATGGCTATCTTAAGTATATTTAAAATGTCGAGGGTTACATAATACACACACATGAAAATCGCTATGTTATATATTTTCATATGTTGGTTACTTGGGATGACCTAGGTTTTGATCTCAAATAGGTTTTCAACAAAACCCTAAAAAATATTGGCCCTCCTGGTAAACTAGAAGGCAATGCTGGACATAGAGTACACAATGCAGTTTGACCTGAGATAGATTTATGGGGGACTACAATACTCAGGTGCTTTCAATATAGGAATGAGTGGGGATTGTGTTTAGATTATTTTCCTCATACATCATCAACATTAATCATTCATCTACTTATATGATTCATTCATATTTAAACGTATGCATGCATGCTGCTATAACTAGTTTTAACCATTCATTATTGAGCTAATGATTAACAGAATAGTAAAAGAATTCAGTAACAATCACATAGGAAAAAATATTTTACCATGTTTCACCCCCTCACGGGGATATGTCCACAAAGATCTGGATTCTCTTCTCTTTTATTTACTCTATTGCAAAATATGTCCTGCGCGCATTACATCTTCAGGATTACAATAAAACATGAGGGTAAGTACCATCTGGAAGGATGACTAGATCACACCAAGCTCCTCATCCTGTGACCTAACCCTCAAATACTACATTATTCCATTCTACCACAATCACCATACAAAAATCATTACAATCAATAGCTTCCGAATCAACCCCCTTACCCTAGACCTCCTAGGTCTTTATTTATAATATTCTACTAGCTTAGAACTGTTACAATCTTTGTCAAAAATCCTAAGCCTTGCATCATTAGGCTTGTTTATATGCGTTGCATGTTTCATTTCCTCCTGCACAATGATTTTCCTTCTTTTTTTGCATGCTTCTTTTCTTCCTCCTAAGGTCCGTGCTCCAAAAATAGATCTTTTCTTCAAAATTAGGTCTGCACGAAAAAAAGATCCTTCTTCCCAAAATAGGCCTACACCAATAGCCCCCCAACATTGACATGTGGCTCATCCTTATCCACTCAGGTGGTGCGTGGTCCATGTACATCTTGTTGAGTGATCAACACACCCTAAAAGCTTTTTATAATTTTTTTCTCTTTTGGGTACCACTTGTTTTCTTTTCTTTCTTCTTTCTGAATTGAGTCTGTTTTGTAGGGATCATTAAGTTTTGTTTCCATGCCTCATCATCGATCACATTCATATTTATTTGTACCTGTTGAATTGAAATGTTTTTTGCTAAAAACAACTTGACATTTTAACTAAGAATGCACGACTAAAATTGTGACCCACACACCTATTTCGACATCGACGAAATCCGAGCAGTAAAATGACCACGTAGCAACAATAATCACTGATCGCTGATGTATCATCGACTTCGATAAAAAAGGAAGGAGGGGTGGGTTCATTGATAACTATGTTCGTGAATATTTTTTCAGAAAACTGCCGATATCCCATCAGCGTCAGTGAAATATGAAAAGGGAAAAACACTAACATGGACCATAACGAACCCCTGATTACTGATGCATTGTTCAGAGTCAGTGAAATCCCAAAGTTTTAAATTATGGAAATTTTAGCGTTGACAAATCGTTGATCACCGATCACTGATGTATTTTTGGCATCGACAAGTTTTGAGGGGCGTAATATGGGAACATTTGTTTCAACATCTCACCGATCGTCGATCCTCAATACTTCATCGGAATCGGCATGAGAGGACCTATTTGGAAAAGTGCATATCTAACAAAAATCCCCGATAATGAACAAAAAATTTCAAGTAGTCATACAACAAGAAACTCAATATAAATGAGAGCAATCAAAAAAGAAAAATACTCCAAACCCTGAAAAGAAGATTCTATCCCTAGTATGGTCACCAATTCTGTTATGAGGAAAATCTCTCTATGGCTAGGGGTAAACCACAACAGACGAAAATGACCTTATAAATCAACTCTAATATCAAGTATGCTATATAAAAAAATACACTAACAAGACAAGATAAGAGACCTACCTCGTCCAGACGTTTGATAAAGTCCATCGTTGAGCACTTGAACCAAAGCAATATACCCACAACTAGTCCTTAACAACCAAGAAACACAATAATATGGTGATAATATATAATGTTATCACATTCAATATCATAATCCATCAACATTCATAAAAAATACGCCCATGGAATAATAATTCAAATATTTGTGATATATTAATTGGACGAGAAAATAGTATTTCTATTAAGATATAATCAACATAAGTGAATGATTTACAAACTTCTGTGTTGGCACGGTTCAGAACTGAGAAACTAAGTTCCTTGCAGCTGGGCCTCCGCCACTTCAATCCTCCACTAAAGGAAATCTCATATAAGAGAGACAATGAAGTTCTCAATCAATAAGGGAAGATCTTGGGGGTTGAACAATGTGTTCAGACTTAAAGGACAAAGGGATGTAGACTCAATGTTAAGTGAATAATTTCTCCATAGTAACTTTTCTCTCAAAGTTGAATTCTTTCTCCTCTTTTCCATAGCTCAGATTTGGCCCATTTATAGCCTTCAAGTGGAACTAAAGGACCGAATTAGAATGTTTCTAGTATATGGAAGGAAAAGGATCATTGATCTCGTGCCATGACATGGAAGCCTGACACCATTTTTTAATTTTGGGCACATTTCCCGATGTACGTGGGTTGTAGTGGTGCAACCTGCGTATACGCATGCTGTAATATAGACAACACATGTATATGTGGAAAAATCATGTTTTTAGCTCTGGGATTTGCAAAAAGGGACCTCAATTTGCATAGGGAAATGGAAAAAGGCCCTTTGTGAAATATTGCATAGGGTGAGGCAAATACTGCTATAACACTGAATAAAATCTTAGGCGAAGGAGCCAAATTCAAACGCCACATGTCTTTTCTGTGTTGGAAATTCGTGTTCGAAAACATAGGTATTCCAGTAGAGGACAAACACCTTTAGTAACCACTCACATAATCAGATCAAAGATCAACACACCAATGTTTTCACATGGTAAAACCCCTACGGGGAAACATCCACGACCCCAACCAATGCGGCCACTTGGAGAAGTTTATTAATGAAAAGAAAGAGATTACAGAGATATTTTACAAGAGAGTTTCTCACAATCGATCATCGACAAATGACCCTCCATGCTCTTTAAATAGAGATCATGGACCAATCGGGTGTTAAGCCACAGATCAATGGACGTTAATATCGAGGAGAGTATGAACCATCAGATCACTCTATGTCGGGAACATATCGTGATCGTCGGATTTCCTAACTACAAATGCATACTAATGCACACTAAAGAAACACACTTTTACCTAACGACACATTAGAACAAGTAGTTCTTAACTAACTCCTAAGTGTATAAATATCCTAACATCTCCCCTTAAGAACAACTTGGGATAGGATTGAAGGATTTATAATGTAATTGATACAATAGGAGAAGGAAGGAGGCATTAGAGACTATCCTCCCTTAATAACAACTTCTTGATGCCTAACATAGATCGAAGTTTGGAAAACTTCACTTCTGTAAGAGACTTTGTGAAAATGTCTACAACTTGATATTCTATAGGGAAAAAGAGCACTTCAATAAATTGATCATGAATGAGATTTCTGATGAAGTGCTTGTGTAGCTCGATGTGCTTGCTGCCCTGATGTTGAATCGGGTCTTTGGCAAGCTTGATGGCACTCTGATTGTCACACCAAAGGCTGGTCGGATGCTGCTGCTCGAATCCAAACTCTGAAAGGATCTGTCGAAGCCACAAGGCTTCTTAAATTGCATTTAACACTGCTCGATACTCTACTTCTGCTAAAGAAAGTGAAAATATTCTGTTGTTTCTTATAGGCCCAAGTGACAGGTCCTAAACCAAGGCTGAAAACATAACCTGCAGTAGACTTTTGATCTTCAGGGTTTTCGGGCCAATATGAATTAGTGAAACCAACCAATAAAGGAGTCCCCCCTGAACTGTAATGTATCCCAAACTAAACTGTATCACAGACACAACAAAGTATCCTTTTAGTTTCTTTCCAATGGCTTTCATGGGGTGTTTACATATACCGGGCAACAAGACCAACAAAAAAGGAAAGATCATGATGGGTATGAGTCAAGTATAAGAGGCTACCAACTAACTGATGGTATAGGGTGGCATCAACTTCAGGAGAAGTACAGGTGGAAGTAAGCTTGACTCCATGATGGAAGGGAGAAGGGGATGGCTTACAATCATCCATGTGAAAGAGACGAAGAAGTCATAAGCATACTTAGACTGGGAAAGAAAAATTCCTTCATTGGTTTGCAAAACTTGGAGGCCAAGGAAATAGTGCAAAAAGCCTAAGTCTGTCATTTCAAATTTCTTCTTAAGGCTGGTTTTCACATGGTTTAAAAGTTTTGGGTCACTACCAGTAAGGATAAGGTCATCAACATAATGGACAAGGATTATGAGATGGCTTCCTACTTTCTTGGTATAGACATTAGGATCAGAATGGCATCTAGATAATCCAATGGCAATAAGAAAGCTATCCATTTTGGCATACCAAGCTTGGGGAGCTTGTTTGAGACGATTGTTGTGCCTCTTTCGTCACCTTAGTGAGAAAAATAGAGGTCTCTGCAAGCTTAGTTTGGTTTTCTAAGTAGGAAAACTATAAGGAAAAGGGTTAGAGAAAGAAATATAAAAGAACAACTAAGAATTAAACTAAGAAATAAAAAAACAACTAAATTAATTAGCATAGGGACATAAGGACAAAAGAAACAATGAGACCCATGTCACCATTGGTAAGGTTGATATTAGTGAAAGAAAACACCAAGAAGAAAGAGGAATATGAGTCCCTTTTTCCTCCAAGGGAGGGCTCTTGGACCCCCACAAATAAGATCTTCTTACAACTTTGAAAATGAAAATGGTGAAAGAATTCTTTGCTAATCCACTCAAGGGTTGAGATGGATTGCCCATTGCAATGATGCTAGTATACTCTTGATGAGAATAGAGGATTCCTCAAGAGAATAGTGGCAGCATAACTTTTCTATTGAATTCCTTGAAAAATGAAGTGCATCCATGGCCTTTTTATAGCATTTCTTTGAGGTATTGTCCAACCAATTTGTAGTGTGTAAAGAGGCTAATTAGGGCATTTCTAGGTCTTTGACTAGCCACCCAGTCGAATCCAGTCCAGATTTGAGTGTCAAATAAACTTGGAAGTTGAACCAGAAGTGGGTGGGAGGCCGACCACTCTCATAAATGTGTCGTTTCTTAGGTGCGTGGCTTTTTGCGACAACAGTTGCACATCATGTGCATGTGCGCGATTCCTGCTTTTCTGTTTTGCGCATGTGCACGTGTGCCTTGTGTATGCGTAGAGCCTTTCAATTTTGTCAATGGTTGTATATTTTTTGATCCTTTGGAAATGATTTTGTGGTAATTTTGGTCCATGGGTGACCTCATAACTGCTTGACAATGATGAATTCTTGTAACCATTTGCAGACAAAATTTCAGTGATAAAATATACCCCCTAATGGATGAGGTTAGAAGCATACGTATAGTTGAAATCCATCAATGTTTCTTCTACTAAGAGTGTTGTTGTAAGAGAGAGAAATAGTGGGATTGTCAATAGTTACCCATTGGAGGGAGAAGGGAACCTGTAGAACCCGACCTTCCATAAGGTGTGTAAAAATAAACTGTGTACAAATGAGGCGGGCATGCCCCATGATCATGTCATGTAACTCAAAAAGGAATGAGGTGTTGATGTAGACAACTGCAGTGCCCTTGGGGGTGGTCATGATAAAGGTAGAAGACAATTATGCGGAGGGGTGGTCATGATAAAGGTAGAAGACAATTATGCGGAGGAACATACTCTGAACAATAGGCAGTGACATCTGTAAGAAGTATCACAGATTCTGTAGGAATTGATAGCCCAGCCAAGTTCAGAGGTCTTTGGAAAATATAAGAAATAACTGCAATAGTTGCAAAGTAAGACCCACCATAACATGAGAAAGTGTTGAATTCGAATGTTATGGGGGTCAATGACAACAGGGAGAAATTGTGGTTCTCCCAGTGCCGTCTGAGACCTCTCATTGGAAAGGTAATGAGAGTCAATATACTGTCACCCTTTTGGAAACTGTGCTGATGTCGACAAAAGGGGGGACGCGACTCCAAGAAGAAAAGGGCTTTGTGAAATATACTAGGTGAGGTTAGGAACTGGAGAAGGTACATGGATGAATTCAAGATGTAGGAAGACTCAAGATTGCCCTTGGTTGGGGGTATATGTGAGGTAAAAGTGGCTGCAACCATTCAACTAGGTCGAGTGTCAGGGGGACAACAAGACAGGGGATAAGTTGTGCCAGAGGCGGGACAAAGTGAACAAACTCAGAGGGCAGAGGTAAGTGGCCTGTGGGATACTCAGATTATATGGACGATGTCAACAGGGGTAGATGATAAGGAGTGCCCCAACCAAGGGCGACATGGATTTCATTTGCCAAAAAGGGAAGAATGTCACCAAAGGTGACAACAAAAAGGTAATGTAAATGCTAGAAACAAAGGTTTTTTACTATGTACCAAAAAATAAAGAATAATTTGGGATGAGTGTACAAATACAGAAACGGGTGCCCCAATGTAATATGGTTGGCCCAGGTAGGGCACAATTTTCTTGGAGAACTAGTGGAGGGTGGGGGCCCCATGGGTGGGTTTCTGTCTGAGGTAGGTGAAATGAAGGGAAGTTTGTAGAGGGGAAAACTGATTGTGGATGAAATGGTGGGTGCATGATACTGCGGAGGTGCAGTCAAAATAGAAACTTGAAGAGATAATCTGGGAGTCCAGTGGGAGATCTAGAAAAATGAGGAGAAGGAGTATGTGGCTGACTCATGAAATGATGTAAGACTATCGAGACTCCCATCCCTAAAGGTTTGAAAAAACAACATGAGAGTCAAAGTACAAAAAGGGTGCTATGAATGGGACAACTCATGTGGGGGAGAGTGCTACCGAGTGACAGTACCGAAGATGAAAATGGAGGTTTTGGTACTGCAGAGCCAGAGATGGGGATCCTAGAGGTAAATGTCAGAGGGTGTGACTGGAGATGAAAGTGAGATTCAGACAGAATGATTACATGCCAGTGTTGATTATATACCTGAAGGGGTTGCATTGATGTATGATGACCAAGTACCTGCACACATGAAAACCAAATACCCGACGTGAACAATATCTAAAGAGAATCGAACATACGAGCATTTATTTGATAATTTTGAATATGAGCATGCATACCTGGGTGGGGTATGAGAAAATGGTGCCCCAGGGGCTTGGGATGAAAAGTGGCATGGGGAATGTCTTGATGTAGATGATGGGATGTTGATCCCATGGCTAAAGACGGATCAAAGAATGGACACCCAAAGCTCCCGGAATGGTGAGTGGAAGTTTGGCTAAAAGGCTTATATATACCTGTAGGGCCCACATTGCCACCTCATTTGTACTTGTTGCCAGAGTGACTGGATGAGAGGTATTCAGAGGAGATTTGGAGATTCTAGGAGAACGAGGTAGCTGATCAAGGACCAACAAGCTTCAGGTTAGTAGTCTGATCGTCCTGCATAGAATTAGGTTTTCCATTTTTGGGCAGGGGTTGTATGGAGGGCCGTACAGGGGGTCTTAGGGATGTGGGCCCCCAAGTGAGCGGGCGATCTGGAAATATGTGTGCACAAGTGCGTGTCTGTCGTCCAGATAGCCACACATGGGGGCACCCATAAGGGGGACTAAGGTGCACATTATGTGCACGTCTGTTGGCGACACAACCGCGCATGTGTGCACGACTGTGTAGTGGAGAGGCACGCTTCGATGCATGCTTGTGTTCGTGATACGGGTGCATGGAGGCACCCTTGTAGGGTGAGTAGGTGCACATGCATGTGCACCTGTGGGATGGATAGGAATGCCTGAGTGCATGTCTGTGGAGTGAACAGGTGCGGTGTGCGCGCCTGTGGGTTAAACAATCGTGCCTTGGGGGCAAGGTTGACGAGTGTAAAAATTATCTTTTTAATGTTTTTTATGGTCAATGTGGCTAACCTAGGACTGTTTTATGTGGCTGTAGGAGATCATTTTGCAAAATGCAGGTTAGTTGGCGAGAGTGGGATTGGTCCCAGCTGAGAGATGCCATGGCGATTGAGGAGCTGGGGGTTCGTGCTACTTTGGCAGCCTGTGGGCTGCTGAAGTTCTTTGAGTGCCCTTTGATACGGGTGCAAGAGTATCTCCTGCAGTTCCTTATCCAGATGTGGAGTCTAGACCTGAATTGTTTTATTGTGTGGGGGGAGAATATTTCCTTCACTGTGGTGGAGGATATACATTTTTTGACTGGGCTCCCGTTTCGGGGAACGCCCCTACCACCGGAGCTGGTGTTACCTGGTGACGTGGCGTTAGTGACAGTGGGCTGGAGATACTATTCCAGGGTGAACTTTATGTCGAGCTCTGTCATGAGCATTGGGGTGATGGATGCTCTAGTGCATCGTTGTATAGCAGCGATGATTGTGAGGGTGTACGGGTCCCTTGTGACTCACTAGATCAATGGTGGTCAACTGAGTATTATGGAGAGGGTACTGGCCGGTGAGCACTTTGCCTGGGGGCTTATGCTGCATGCCAGGATGGTAGGGTACCTGGACCGTTGTTAGTCCACTAATATAGGAGAGTTTGCCTTTGGGTCCATTCTAGTGGCCTATTTTTTGGAGAGGGTGCCTATGTTTCACCCTAGGATTTTATTGGGCACTCTTGGGGCGCGAGAGATGCGATTGAGGCGGTGGTAGACTATTTTTTTGCGCCATGGTGGTGGTGAGGGAAACAACTTCTTCATGGCTGAGGTGACACAGGTGTGGTGACAGACGCCACAGGTGATACTGCAGTTTCCATATGCTGGTCTTGACTTCCAGGGTGATCCAGACATGGTGTTACCTCCTGGGGATGTTTTTGATCATCGAGGTATGTTTATGAGTTTGATATATATATTTTTTGAGATAGAATGACATATGTATTTGGTATAGATGTTGATACTATCTTCTAGTTGTGTGTATGTGCAGATGTGGCACCTTGCGGGCACGAGGTTGAGTTGTTGAGGGCGTCGACTTGCCAGGAGCCGGGGAGACCACCGCGGGGAGAGCTGCAGGCAAGAAAGAGACATCGGCGTGAGGAAGCTGAGGTGAGACCAGCTGAGCCTAAGAGAGTAGTGAGGAGACACCAATTTGATGACCTAGGTTCTGGGCCATCACATGCTCCTCCGGTGGATGCCAGAGAAAATTTTGAGGATATTCGCAGCCACTTGGAGGCGGTGCTACAGGGCGTGCCTAAGGGCATGTGGTCGTG
>SNQJ01S0049414.1:47749-79327 GCA_010110895.2 Picea sitchensis | reverse complement strand
AAACCCTCATTTAATTAAAATTAATTTTTAATTAATTACCTACCTTTTCTAAACCCACATTTAATTAAAATTATATTTTAATTAAATTCCCTTCTTAAAATTTCTTTCATTTTCCCACATGAACTTATAATAGTTCATTATTAAATTTAATAACTCATGTGTATGAGTTATGTGCCACCACCTTGTAGACCCACTTTTAATTAAAATTAATTTTTAATTAATAACCACCCTTTACCCACCTTTTAAAACCTTCCATTAATTAAAATTAATTTTTAATTAATTACCACCCTTTTAAACCCCCTCTTAATTAAAATTAAATTTTAATTTCTTCCCCACTTTGAGCTTACGTACACTTCTCCCATGTGAGGATGTACTAAGTCTTAGTTTAATTTAATAACTCATTTATATGAGTTATGCCCCCCCTTTACCCACCTTTTAATTAAATTACTTTTTAATTGACTCCCACACTCACCCTCACGTACTCCTTTTCCACCTCATTTTACCTCACGTACTCCTTTAAATGTCTATCCCCCTCCACGCTTTAACTGATTTTTTATTTTGTTTTATTGTTTGAGGGCCCCTCCTCATTACCTTACGCCCCCACTCCTCCACTCACGTACTCATTTAGAGTTTACGTTCCCTTATTCTAGTTTGAAGTTTCCTTTTTTTTTTTAATTCGTGGGACCTCCTTCCATCCTCACGTCATCTCCACGTAGAGCTGGAAACTTACTTGTTTTTTTTAACATGTGGGCCTCCATTTCTTCCCAGCCGTACGCTCACATACATCTACTCTTGCCAACCAATCCTCACGCCCTTCCCTTTGTGTAGTTTGGTTAAAGCTTGTGGATGTTGGAAACATCCAACATAAAAGCATTCCTTTTTTTAAATTGGTAAGTGGGTCTACTCCTTCACCCATGCGTGGGTCTCCTTGCTTCTTTTTGTTTAAACTTACTTGCTTTATCCCCTTTCTTTCACCTTCACTTACTTCTTTTTCCTTTTCCCTAAACCTAAAAGCCATTCACCTCATTGGTTGATTTTTGCCATTGAGTTGTCTTCTCTTGGATCTTTGACAAGTGTTGAAGATCCAAGAGGGGTCTCTTTAGCTTCTCAAGCTATTTAAGAGACCTCAAACTCCCTCATTTCTCACCTTTCATTTGGGTAAAGTCATGCTACTAGTTTTTCATCATCCTATTCTCCCATATCTCTCACATCACTGCCATATTGCTTCACTGGTTTTGGTTCTTCTATTGGGTGAATAAAGAAAGCTTTGGAGGACATTTTGGATCTCATAGATTAGTCTAGTGATCAAGATCACATGAGGTGATACTGTTCTTACTTATCTTGTTGTTTTATATGTTAGCATTCCTTGGTAAATTAGTTTACTAGGGTAAATCAAATAGATATTAGTGTTGATGATTTATGTGTTGAGTGGTTGGATTTTGATGATTTATGTATTGAATGGTTGGATTTGAATCATGAATTAGTTCAGATTTATGCTAACCACAATACTATGCCGCTATAGATCCAATTTGTTGTTTGAGCTACAGGTTGTCTCACAGGTTGTAGAGTGGATGAGTCTTTTAGAAGCTATTTACAACCACTTCCTCAGATACACCCAAGCTGCATTCTTTTAGGATCCGAGTATCTCGCTATCGCTCATTGTCATTTTCTGTAGTATCTTAACTCATAGATAGGTCAAAATTTTCAATTTTCATATCATAATACATTGCTGGAAATTTTCTGTACATGCACAGAAAATTTCCAATATTATGTTCTTGCAAAGATTTCCAGCAAGTTTTTTGTTTGCTGTTTTTTGCAGGGCAGCATCATATTTCAAAGGTTCAAGCTGCATACAACACCTAGGGAGGCCCCAAACCACCATTCTTGATTTGGTTGACATTTCTCCTCTCTTCTCTTCATTTCCTAGAAATTTCTGAAGTTTTTCTAAGTAATTTGAGCTCATAAAAGTAACCTAAATTAGTTAGTCATTCTTTTGTTCATATAACACCTAGATTAGCTTGTATATCATTCTAGATCATTCTTTTTTATTTATTTAACAAAATCATTATAATAATGTTAGCAACATTAAATGGTTCTTGCCCTAAGAGGGGCTGCTGTACTTGTTCCTTCGCTCATATTCAAGAACTGCTTTCTAATGAGCACACTCTAAAGCCCTCTTTCCTCGTGGGTAAGTTCATTTTAGTGGTGGTTAACCCCAATTTTGCCTAAGATCTTGTGGGAGTCATCCCCAACATCGCCATTGGCTTAAGGGAACAAACTTGTGGTGTTTTCTCTAGATTAGAAACTGATCATCTTTTAGTTAGTCTTTCATTTACAAGCTTAGTTTCTTTCTAGTATTTTTCATATGCTATTGTTCCTCATGCTTAATGGTTGGATAGATTAGATATTGTTTCATTGCTTTAATCTCTCACATCTAAGTTGTTTAGCTAATTTTTAGAAGGCATATTGAATTGATATTTTTCACAAGTTGCTAAGCTATATTGCCTTTAAAGCTATCATTATTTCATAACTTAGCAAGCTTAATATATGTAGTATTGATTAGACTTTTACACATTTTGGAAATCATACACCAAGCAATACTTTGAGGTGTGTGTTTGAGGCCAATGCCTAGGACCTTTTGGCTCACTACCTTTGGCATTTATCACAATGGCCTCACCCTTCAACTATAACTCAATGCCTAGTGCTCCACTTCTAGCCCACTCCACGCCTCTTTGGCTCCTTTCATAAGTGGCCTCACATAACATTTTTACACCCAATGACCTTGACCATTGCTTCTAACATTTGAGTCACACATATGAGTTAATGTTTGATGGTTTAATGCTTATGGTTTGATCTATATTGCTCACGGCCCTATAAGGCTTTAACACTTGCACCTTACACACATATTTTGGCACACCATACATTGTACTTTTGGGTCAAACACTTTCACAAGCAAAAAGCTTGATTGCTCATGATCTTAATGCACTGTGGTAACATGATAATGTTGTAGATGTGATAGTTCAAACACTCATGCTAAAGGCTTAAATCTCTTAACTATTTAAGCTCTCACACTCTTAACTTTTGCAAGTACCATATGTCATCTCACACATTTTTGGTTTAAACATCTGCTATTTAAAGTCTTTAATCATCTTACATGTTTTTGTTTTAAACATCATAGTTTTAAAGTTTCATCTTCATTCCTTTCCAAGTATCATCAAGCATGCTTTATGGTTCATGGTTATATAATTGATATATTTTACATGTGATGGTACATTGATGGTTTAAACACTCATTACAATATTGCTCTATCTTTTCATGTTCATGGTGGTATAATCTTTCTCGCTTTAGAGCACTCGTTTTTGACAATTTTTGCTCACGGCTATCTTAAATCTCACTAAAATAAAACTTTCTAAAACTCTCTAAAATTAACCTAACACACCTTAAAGACCCATCTGAGGGTCCCTAAAACACTTAAAGAACATTCTAGGGCTGGTCTCTAACAACTTATTCTACCATCTAAAACAGGTAAAAGGGACAGTCTTTGGGGGAAGAGTATGGGATCATTCCAAGTGATTTCAAGGCTAGAGATCCCCCCTCCACTACTTCTTATTGTGGTGAAGTGGACGGGTCAATCTTGTGCTTGGCTGGGACTCAGAAAGCCCCAAAGAGATCTTGAGCACCTGGGCAGCTATTTGTAGAAGTTTTAAGTTGAGACACACACATAGTTAGGTGGACTGCTGACCGCCTATGCAAAGATTGGGGTCAACTCAATGCACTGCGGAAGCATTCCATCTATGTCGAAGGCAATGTTGGTTCTACTTGGTGTCTCATGTTCCAAAGACTGTGAATTTTGTAAACGAATTTCGTGACCCCTCAAGGTGGTTGATAAATGTAATGAGTCCTGGGCATGAGTCATAGTTAGGTCGTGCCCTAGATGTTTTCATTAAGGAGTTCCTTTCAATCGAGGGTTTTTTATCTCGTGTTGTCGCACTGCATTAAAGCTCCTGGCTCCACTCTCCTTTGAGTTTTTCCCTCCCTCACATGCACAATTTCCGTGAGTGGTGAAGGGCGCCTTAGTGGTTTCCTTGGCCTCTAGGGTAACCTACAGTCTAGGAATGTTGTAATGACCATGCTAGACCAAGCAGCTCTAAAGTTCTCGCTGAATTTCGGCCAAGTCTAGGTGGAAGTTTTTTAATTAATTAAATCACTACTTTCCAAGGAATTTTAATTATTTAATTAATTAAATGTTTTTGAGCAATTACTGTAAAAACTAGTTCTTTGGGTTTTTGATGTGGGTATTTGTGCTCAAAAGAAATGTAACGCCACCCCCTACACCCTTAGGGTCTTGGGTTTCAAATTGGCCAATTAGTTTTATGTGTCTAAGTCCACTCGTAGAGTCGAGTTTACCAAAACAAAGAATTTTAATCAAGCAAAGTCATTGTTGAATTTTTGTAATTATTTGAGGTTGTGAGTTGATAGGGATTGGTGGCAATGAGCAAGAAAAAACCCCCTAACCTGCACCCAAACCCATCCTAAACCTTTTCCCAACTTAATCTACCCTTTCTTTATTTTTCAAATTTTTCAAATTTCTTGCCCTAAGGGAAATTCGACCCCTTAACCTGTAAACTTCATATTAAAACCCACTCTAAACTTTGATTTTCCACCTAAGATTTGTTGTGGGCCCCTCATGAGTGAGGTGTATGCCTTTTCCTAGCCTCCATATCATTTGTTGTGGCCCCACGTGCCACCTACCTCATGTGTGGTGCGCACCTCCCTAGCTGACTCACGCCCCCACCCAATTTCCAAACCTTTGCAGCATCTCACCCTAAAATTAACGCGGGCCCTCCTCCCACCTCTCAGGCGCCTTTGGTGATGACACTCCTCACCCTAGTGGTCCCCACTCTTTCCTCTCACTTAGGTGGCGACCTCTCTCTAGAGCAAAGACCTCCCTCTAAACCCACTTCTCTCCCTATTGGTCATTCGCTTTGACCTTTCCCTTGCCTTGTGGGCCCCTTTCTCTAGAAGGTATTCCCATTCTCCTCTTTCTCACCTCTATTCCAAAAACCCTAACCCCACTCAGGGGTCGCCTCTAGAAGCTTCTCTCCCCTTGGATTGCCAACACATGGCAGCCATCGAGGGCCCCTCACTTTGCCTCTTTGGTATAAAAGAGACCCCACCCCTCCTCATTGAGGCAGAACGGCCCTTTGCCACTGCTATGTCAAATTTCTCACCATACCTCTCTTGCCTGCTCACCAAGCCACCTCATTCACCCTTCTCTTGAGAGTCTCTCACTTTGGATTAATAGAAGAAAAAAAGCTTTGGAGGATCAAGTAGGGAGATCTTAAGAGTATCTGTGGTTTCATCTACACATTGAGGTGACTTGCATTTTCTTGTTTATGGTTTGTACATGAAATAGATCTGAGTTCAAAGTATTTTGCTTAGGTAGGCTAGTTTAAGAGTATCACTTGCTAGTCTATGTTCAACTCTTTGAATAGCTTAGAATTTGTAAGTATTTCGTTCTAGGTGTTATTCAAGCGGCTATCTATTTCTATGCTCACCATTCCCTTTGAGTTTTGGGTGTGTTATTTCAGGAGGACTATTGGGATAGCATCCTGAGGATGGAGCTCACCCTGTCTCTTTTACACAAACTCTTAGCTCTTTCCCATTTTTCCATTTTCTCGCTCTGCTACATTTTCCAAATTTTATTTCAGCATACTAACGCTCTTAGATAGGTCAACATTTCAAGCATTTCACTAGTACATATCTTGTACATTTCTATAGTTATTTTGTCTATTTCTTGTACGCTTAATATTAACTCATTGTCGACATTCCTATGTGAGTTTGGCCCAACAACCCCCAAAATCGGCTGGCTAAATTAGTTCTCCTAATAAGTTGTCTGGAAATTAAATTTTTTATTCTTTTGATCAATATTGTTGAGGTAGCCGCTCAGGGCAGGCCAGAGCTCCTGCCCTTCA
The DNA here is from genome assembly GCA_010110895.2 of Picea sitchensis. Classification (NCBI taxonomy): domain Eukaryota; kingdom Viridiplantae; phylum Streptophyta; class Pinopsida; order Pinales; family Pinaceae; genus Picea; species Picea sitchensis. Next base: position 73,352 of record SNQJ01S0049414.1, on the reverse strand, counting down.
TTCATATTCAAGGGGATCTTCCGGATCTAATCTCGTGATTGGATCCAAAGCTCCCCCTTCTCAGGTAGGTGTAGATATCCCAAGGATATTGATCTAAACTTGCTCTAAGACCTTTGGGGGAGTAATCCCCACATCACTGCTAAAGGGTACCACAACTCTGTGATGATTATTCTCAATAAGCCCATTAGGATTATCTATCGTAATTGTCATTGCAGGTTACACATTTTGGTGGTTTCTTTGGGCTCACGGCCTCCTCTCCTTTTGACAAATTTTGATAAGTGATGAAGTGATATGGTGATGAAATGATGTGCTCCTATTTTATGACTTAGAGCTCATGGCCCATTTCATTGTTCAAGTTCTTTTTTTTTTACTTCATAGAGCTCTCGTCCTAGTTCATTTAAGCACATATAGTCTCACGCTGGTGGTTAAAATTTTCATGGTTTAGGTGCTCAAGGTTTAAGTCACTTCATGCTCACGGCCCTCCTCCTTGCCCACGACCTAGATGCTTTTTGTGTCAATGTCGTCACTTTGTAGCCACTACTTCAGTTGGATGCCTACATCAACACAACAACACACACATCCCATTAGTAGTTCAGGCTACCATTTTTGCTAAAGGCTCAATTGCCCACACCTTTTGGATACACATTTGATACAGGGTGTATGAGTTGATGTTTATGTTCTTGACACTTCTTTTATGCAGCAACTAATTGCTCACATAGACATCAGTTTCTGCCAGCCTTTGCTCACGGCCTTTGAGTGCAGTGTTTGCTCGCCTAGCCCCCCTTTTAATGCCTCTTTTCCCCTCGCTCTCCTTTTGAGCTCGCCTTGTCCTTAGCTCCTGCTTTAGCTCTAAAATCAGCCACCTCCTAGTGTACTCTAAGTCCTCGGCCTACCCTTGTCCCTAGCCCTCGGCCTACCCTTCTCCTTTGCCCTCTCGGCTCTGCATCCTTTGACCTAGGCTCCTATCTCTGCTCACGGCTTAAGTGCCTTCAAGCCTTGCTCTCCTAGGCTTTCAACCCTCGCCCTCGGCTTCACCAAGCATTAATAATAATTCCAAAACAGCTTTAAGTTAATGGTCAGAACTCAACTTACATGCTATGTGGTATAGTTTATTGCTATGCACCTTTTGAAACGATATATAGCAACATCTCCCTAAGTTCTGTTCTCATTTGATAGTTTGCAATGGCTTCATTATCCTAACCTTTCTAGTTGTTAAATTATCACTTTAAAGTCTTCATTGCATATGTGTTAGTTGTTGCTTAAATGGTCAATTGCTCACATCCCTGTGATTATAATTTTATGCTCAAATATCTCGCAGACACATGAAGTAAAAGCCATTGGTTAATGTACGTGGTTTAAGACTTGATATCTCACTGCCTAATTGACCATTTAAGCCTCTATACCTTTTAACAAGTAGTCATTTTGTACTGCTTTCTACATGTTTATGGGCTCAATCGCTTAAGTGCTTTAAAGTCGATCTTGCTCCTTTATTCAAGGATCTGCCACATGTGATGATTTCTATGTGCTCATAGACTAACGCTTCATTCTCGGTTTGAATGCTAATGCTCATGGTCTAAGATTCTTAGTGTTTCCGCTATACTTTATCTTTCATTTTGAGTATCACCACATGGTCTATGGTTCATGATTACATGGTTTAATTATCTTGCAAAGTTTCCTTTCATATGGTGATGATCTAAATGGTTTAAACATGCTGCCATATTTATGCTATTTCATTTCGTATGAATGCTGGTACATGTGGTGATATCTATCTTTAAACGTTTATGCTATGTCAATGATGATCCTGATCTCGGTAACTCTAAGTCAATCCGCTCTAATTCTACATGTCTAGGGATCCGGGTCTCGAGACATGTTCTCCTAGTTTTCCCTAGATATTGGGGATAACACCTGGCTCCAACTCTGGGACATGTGCTAACAGTAGAGAACATGAGAACCTCAACAATATCCGGTATAACCCGTAGAGATCATTTCACACTTTGACAAGAAAGCATCAACGACAAAAAGGTGGGGTGGTATTAAGCACCTCAGGCCATTATAACATGTGTATATATGAGATAAAACAATCAAAATGTATATATAAGGGAAACAAACAAATGCAGATAGTATAATACACAGAAAATGCCTACATACTCACTGCGTTTCACCAGATAATCATGTCCCACCACCAGAGTTTGAGGAGGCGGCCCACGATGGGTAGCGCCTTCTTCCTTCCAAGGTGGACAAGTAATAAGAGTTATCTATCGATTCCATTCAATTGAAAGGTCCTCGAGCCACATTGTACTTCCCTTACATTAGTAGGCTCTCCTTTCAGTATCCCACATCCATACCAATTCTCCTCCTTGTATTTTTGGATCTTGTATTTGTTAGTTCCTTGAACAACCCTAGTGTATTGTACCGAGGGAGGTGGGTGGGCTTCCTCGAGTAAAAAGTTTCATTGGACGATGTATCCTCGTATCGCCTTCATTCTTGGTCTTTTAGTATTTTGACCGGCCCCCGCTTCTTTGTTCAAACTCCATCTAGGAGTTGTTGATATTCTTCTTCTTGGGCCACTCAATCTGGCCAAATTCTTCTTCCTGTAGTAAATTTGGGTATATCTTCCTGAGAATACTCTTTGAAGAGTTTGTAACGACATCTTTTCTCGTGGCTTCCACTACGCGAGGGAGGAACATCCCGCATTACGAGTTCTAGTTATCTACATATTGAGTAGTCATCCATACAGCCTTATATACACCTGGGAGATGTGGAAGAATCTTCAATCCACTCGGTGTGTCCTTAGTGTAAGTAGAGTTAAGGTGTCATTACCTAACTCAACTCCTCCGGCTCAGGGCCAACTCCTGAAGGGTTAAGGGTGGGTAGTCCCTAACAAAAAATATACTAAGGCTTTTAAGCTGGCAACGAAATTGAAATCTGGGAGTTTATTAATTCTTCAAACCATTAACCATATATTGAATAAACATAAGACAAACATTCACCACGATATATATATAATCAAATGAACATTTACTTGCATCAAAAAGGATACTAAGAAACAATTGTTAGTGTTGTATCATACTAAATAATATAAATGATTGTAAATTGAAGCCTGTGGCTTTTGCGGAGTATGAAAATTTGAGACCAGAGCCTTAATGAGAATCGTGGGCAAATGTAGTTCTCCATGCGTGTTTAATTAAGGATAAATTAAAGTTCGATTAGTGAAATGGTTTGGGCCCCTTGGAGGTTAACTCTTTGTTTGAACTTATGGAGCTTTACCTAAACCCAAATGGTCTCACCAAGAAAACTCACTCAAAGTGTTGATGTCCAAACGGGAAGCCGTCCAGAGGGGCTCCACCTTTACTTCTCGTGGCACTTCAGTCGCTCGCGACATCAAATTAACAACTCTGGGTTGGTCCCACTTAAAACTATCAACCACTGCACTCAAAGACAAATAAGTATGAACTTACTCCCAGCAGATCGTAGGATGAGTCAACCGAAGGTCGGAACCGCGACTTAGAACTGAGAGGGGAATTTCGGTTTACGTATCGGGACAAAAAATAAAAGTGTGAAACTAATCACTAGATCCACACTGACTGTGCCCCTCTCGGAGGTGGTCAGCTGAGATAGTTTATTTTGCCAAATGTAGTGCTAAATGCGTGACTAATTACAAATCCGCAGAATCACTGTGCCCTTCGAGGTCACGAGGGGATGGTTTTATTTGCCAAATTTGAAAATACCGAATTGAAACTAATCTAACAATAAGTATTCTACTTGCATAAAAGGAAAATGTTCTAAGCTAAAAATTATGCAAAATTGACACAACTGATCGACACACCCGCCTTCCCAAATGGGTGATGAACTTATAAAGCCAATTGATGCATATGATCCTTGTACATGATAGAATGACTTGTGACTATTCATTAGGGGGTCAAGCTTTTAGCAAAGTTTCACAAAGGAATCATGAAGTAGAAATGGTGTTTCCTGGTCCGGATGCCCCCTAATCCGGCCTCGGAACGTAACAAAACCTTCCTTTATTTGTTCGTCAACCTGCAAAAAACAGCGAAAAAACGAGGATAAAAAAGATGCCTAAAAACACTTTGAAAGTGTCTCCTAAAGGAAATAAACTTAAAAAAATTCTGTTATTTTTTTGCAAATTTCGCAAAATTTAACTAAAGGAACTCAAGCTAAAAAGCTAGTTTCTTTAGGGTCTTTTATGGATGTTATAAAACAGAAAATCAGAGTACTTAGATTTGCTAAATATAAACTTGGAGAGAAACTTTTGAAAGCAACCAACAAAATTTCTTTGAATTTGAAGTGTTCTGGTAAAATTTGGACTCTTCTGGAACTAGATCTGATTGAAGATAATAAAATTCAAACAGAACTCTAGATCTAATCTTTAGAACAACTAACTACTTAGATAAGAATGATTTGGAATCTAAAATTTATCTAAGATAAAGTAAGCAACAAGTAACCAAAGCAAATTTTAAATTTCTTGAGAAAGAGGAAAGAGAGAAAATTGTAGCCTTGAACCCTTGGGAAATGGGGTCTCTAGATGAGCTATGAGGATTTGAGTCTTGATTCCTTGAAGTTGCTTGGAAGCAAGCAAGCTTCACTACTCCAAGCTAAGAACATGTAAGTCTTTCTAAAATCCCGTAATATAACCAGCCGGTGTCACCTACATAAGAAACCTGAGAGTACATAGCTAAAATGTCACGACACACACTCACAAAATTTCTAAACATAAATGGACAAATAGGAATAATGTTAAAGCTAGATAAATCTTATTCCTTCAAGATGATAACATCCCTTTGAAAGCCAAGATAACAAACTTAAAGAAAGAAATAGACAAATATCACCTCATAGGATCGCTAGCTAGATTGATATCAATTGAATCTACGCATAGATAGTACACCTCTTGACCTCCAAAGTCTTTTCTTTATTCACAAATGAAAATATAACAATGATAAGTCTCTCTCAATTAAGCTCCAACTAAATGAGAATGGGAGAGCTCACCCTTATTTATGCCAAACAGCAGTGATAATACCAAGGAGAGGGCGATGGCCTCCCAAGGAGGGCTGACCAAGGGAAGGTATCACAAGTGTGGAGAGTGGGCTGCCACCACTCCACACTCATCACAAGTGTCAAATCACATCAAATCCAAGGAGAGGGCGCCACCTCTATCACTCATGGGCTGCCACCTCAAGAGGGCTTTCCCTCTCCAAGAGGGAGACCCTCTCTAACCTAATATGCTCTATCTCGGAGATTTGGAATCAATCATCCCAATCACCTTGATCTCTATTGTCTCCTACCTTTTGACTTTTGCCATTAAGTTTTCTCTCCAACCTTATCCCCTTTATCTTTTACTTGACTTGGCTGATTTTTATTGAATTAAAATGCATTTTTTGGGCTTTTGAGGGTAAAATCAATTTTGAGTGATGAAAATCACCAATTCCACTCAAGTAAGTGGGTATCTGCAACACGAGTGCTCTAGGTCCAAAAAATGAGTATCCCCACATGGCCTATTTGGTGCCCAAATACTACTTTTAATGATTCTTTATTTTTTTAATTAAAAATCGCTGGACAGTCGGGTAATTTTTAATTCATCAAAAAATTAAAACTCTAGGGGGGACTTAATACATTTCATAAGACTCTAGGAGGATGTTTAGCATGGTAATATACATCGCATTAATTCAGGGCTTAGATCTATGCTCAAGCCCCAACCATGAGCATATAATTCACTGAGGATTGAGTGAAAACTCTATAATTATGGGAATAGCCCCAAAACGGGTAAAAATATAATTAGTGCGAAAACACCCAAAGTGCTAACCCACGCTTTAGGGTTTAAGGTAATACAAGACTCGAAAGCCACCATCATGCAAACACCTCTTATTAAGGCAATTTTTATGGAAAATGTATAATAGGTATTCTTTATAATCTATCAATTCTCGAATCAATTTTGAACAATACCGTTCAATCTTTAGCATGTCACTGGAAATTCACCATCCTAGTGTAACTTGGTGGATAACAACGATGTTCCATCTTTCAAAGGTAATCGCATAAAGGTGAGATCCATCTCAAGGGACCCTATCATTGCACTAAACTTCCTAGATAAAAACCGCACACATCCGGACATCAAATAACTATAATGTTCCATGTGGAACTGCTTTCTGGGACCCTTTAGTTGTACTTCAATGTTTTCAATTACACCATGTGTGGGTATAGCTTTGAATTCAAATCCACACACCGCTTGTATACCCTGGTTACCCCTTCGTGCCCATCTCCGCCGTGCATGACTTAAGAGACATCATGTTTGCAACAACACCTGTATCCAACATGCAATTATTGAGATATTTATTGTTCATCATGAAGGTCATGAAGAAAGGAGTGATCTTCACCGTGAATTTATCCCGAAATGCCTTACCTTGTAACATAACTCTGGGGTCCTCAGGCTTAGGCGCTCCTGAAAAGAAGTTTTTGAAGTGTTCTTTAATAGAAGGGATCTTTATTTCTTCTTTCAAAGGAACATTTACATACATTTTTGCTGTAAAGTTCTCTCGCTGGGTCAAAATCAAGGGCAATTCTATTCTGGGTCTTGGATTTTAGAGGAGAACCGTAAGATTTTGACTCCATCACCGGTAGGGTTGGTTTGGTTCCTTCTCCATATAATTCAATCTCTTGCTTCTTCTTCAAATTTCAATGATTCTTGGTCCAAGTTGTTGATTATTGCTAACCTTGTTGCTCTGGCTGCTTCCCTGTGGCTTGTTGATGTTCAAAGATCGCTAGATGTTTATCCCGAGGGCAACTGAGAAGTACCAAAGTTGTTGAATTTTGTTGTTATCGGTGCGTTATATGACACTGGTTCTCCCAATGCTCTTCTAATCGCACTCCCGCATAACTGTGGATTTCATCAACAAAGCATTTGCAGAGGCTGCAGTACTGGACTTCTTTTTCACTCTTCGGTTTGTAATTTTGATTCCCTTTCTGGAAAGGACCTTTAAATGGTGGTCTAGGCGCTAATCGACTCTGTCTCACGCATCCTGCCTCATCATTTCTGATTCTTCTATGATGATATCCACCTGCTTGTAGCTTAATCGACACTGGTGCAAAGATCTAAAGTAGGCTCGGCATTGTGTATTGTTTTCTTTTCGCTTGATACCTTATTTTCCCCTAGGGTTGGCAAAAGGCTCAATCTTGGACAAAAGAAGATTTCCTTCAATCTTTGTCGCAAGCTCTTGGGCTTCTTGAATGGATTGGAGGTCTTTGTCTCTGAGAGATACCCTAATTGGCCATTGAAAGATCTTAGTATAAACGTGAACAAGATAATCGCCTTCTGATGATGGCTTGGGGAATTCGTTGGAGCAAGGCTTCGAATCTGGTATGAAACTACCGAATGGATTCATTCTCACATCTAGTAATACCATTCAATCTGGTGAGCAACATGTCTGATCTTCCCTTTAATGCTCCACCTTTCGAGGAAAATTTCTTCAAGTTTATCCACATGGTCTTTAATGTTTCCATCAGGTAGGCTAAGATATCAACGTCTTGCAGCATCATACATAGTAGCAGAGAAGAGCTTCATGACCAAATCTTCAACAACATCACTAATGGGGTAGCCGAAAGAATGCCCGGTTACTATATGTTCTTCTAAGACTAGTAGCATCAAGGTTTCAGAATTTGGGAAACCACTTTTCATATTTAGGTGGCATTTGCCTAGGTAACCAGGTATGTTCGACATGTCTAAAGGCTTGAACAAGGTAGAAGACCATTGTCTCTTATTGTTGACTGGGTTTGTAGTACTGGTCTGAGAAGTAGACATGCTTAAAGGAAGTCTCTTTCCAAAAAGGATTAACAATAGGGTGAATTAGCGTGAGGCTTCCTTCCGAAAGCTAGTGGAGGGTTATTGAACCTCCTTTTGTTTGTGGAGTCGCCAGATAGTTTCCTGAAACTACCAAATAATGGGGAAAAGTTGTAGTGGAGTCACCAAGTAAGCTTGTAAGAAAAGATTTATGAGGTAAGTACCACCAAAGGTTTTTCGTTGAGGAAGATTGACTCGTTGTTCCCCGGCAACGGCGCCAAAATGTTATCACACAGTTTATAGTTATAGTAAAATATGTATGGAAGAAAGGCAAACTGGAAAAACAAGAGACTTTCCTACAATTGTCACCTCGATAGGATAGCTCCTTCTATTTAGGGTGGTTAATCCCCAGGGAGAGACGCCCCCTGGCAATCCGGGGTTTTGAAAGGCAAAGGGTTAAAGGATCGTGTTTTCCTCCTCACGCATTACCAATAAGATAGCTCTCAAGAAGAAGATAAAACTACTAATAGGGCACCCGCTTGCAAGACAAGGCAACAAATAAACTAATACATGCAAATAATGGTTAGCACTTCATAAATTAATGACTATCATCATTTAATATACATGAACATAAATATGCGAATTATGACGCTGGGGGTTATCAATGATTGCAATAATGATTATAACTTAAAATGTTACTTGTCAATAAACACTGGAAATGATATAACACTTAATGTATATAATCAAACTTAGCATAAAATATCATCAAATGCTCATATATGATAGGGTTGCCGCTGGCCAAGCTCATTGTGAGGTGACACCGTGTTCTTATCTAGGGTTAGTTTGGTAGACAAAGAGGTGGACGCTTTGCGTAACAGGCTAATGGAAATTATCAACACTTCAATGTCTATCTTTTAGATGACCAAGCCACAACGCTTTACATCAACCAAGATCTCAAAAGAGGAATGACGTCATCATAAAATTAGGATTAGTAGGAGGACGTTAGGTTATAAGAAGGCTCTCAAATTCTAAGAAGTTTGAAAGTTGTTTGGCACAAGAAGTCAACGCTCGAGAGTTGGGACTAACGCCTTTAGTGGGTATAATGGAGTTAAGAAGCAAGGGCTATGTCTCGAGAGAATCTAAATCCAAGGGACAAGAGAGCAGTTTATGGTGTTGCAAAATGGCGTGGCCACAAAGTCAAAACCCCTAAGGGGAGGAGGCTCATTCCTGTTGTTTTTCAAGCAAGGCCTCATGCTCCTCCCTTTCCTTAAAAATCCTTGGCAAACGTATGGGGCTTCAAAACATAAATCTAAGGGTGAAAGGTGTTGCAAGAGCAAGGCCTTTCAAACCCTAAAAAGTCAAACCCTAGGTGTAAAATTAATTAGCTCTAGGGACGCCTTCCTTTCTTCAACTATGATCAAAAGTTAACCTGGTGAAAAGTGGAACTAGTGTAGCAAACGGGTTGTGGCTAGACCTCCTTTAATCAATGGCTAAACAAATTTTCGTCATGGGGACATATAGCAAGGGACTCACGGTGCTTGCTACCTAGGGTTTCAACAATTAAGCAAAATAATAACAATGTAACTTCATAAATGTGCGAGATTTAACTCCACAACTATTCAATTAAGAATTTTTTTGCATGAGAAATACACTTTACAAATCAATGAAGAGCTTATCAAACCTTAAGAACCTTCCAGCCGATAGGAACCAACATAAAAAATGCCAAAGATGATCCTCCACAAGAGCTGTGCCCCTCACTCCCAAGAGCAAAATCCCAAGACAAAAGACTAAAATGCATTCTCTACAAGAGAGTGAGTTGTGTGCAGGTAAAAATGGAGAGGCAACGATTCCTCTTCTTATATCATCCTAATGACCTTTTAATTAGAAAATAGGTCATTAAAACAAACAACAAGGCTGACTAACAATATTAAGCACCGCTTTTCACATTAAATGCCAAAATGTCACAATATGAGCTCAAAAGGAGACGCTCTGGGCACCGAGGGAGATGTTGGCCCTTTGGGCAAGATCAGCATCTAGAAGGCAGAACGCTGGCCCCTCTAGGGCTTCTCCAGCTGCCACACGTGCCAAAATGACCCCCAACACACTGCCACACGCTACAGAAAACATCCATCTACCTCAGGTGACGTCATGTCCATCAGCAATCGTCCCATCCTCATAGCAGGGTGATCCCCCTAAGTCTAAGCTCGGCCTAAAGTGTCCCTGGTGGCACGCCCTTCTTCTTCGCAATGGCTCATCACAACGCTTGTCCCGCTCGCCATCCTAGTAACCATCCGGATGGGCTCTTCAAACCTAAGGAGGTCAACTAATCATGTCCCATTTCCCGTCCACTGCACTGGCCCCACGGTATGGTCCCTCGCTATCAAAGACTACTTCCATGGGCCTTACCGCCCCTGGGATCATAGCAATGTCAATCATATTTCATCATTAAATTTATCAAATACATACATGAAATCCCCAGCATATCATCTAAGAGCTCAAAGACATTACACGACCCACTATACAAAGTCAAGAAAACCAACGTATCAACCCATTGGGCTAATACCCACAAGAGATGGAAAGTTTCCTAAGATCATTCAAGCCATGTTTTATGAGGTGATGTGGGTCTAGGATGTCCAAATACAAAAGAAGACCAAGGGCAGGTGTTGTTCCGTGGGTGCCTTTTGTAGGAGGCGAAATAAATCTGCCATGGGATGCATTTTTTCCAAGTCCCTTTATCAGCTTTATTTTTCTTTTTATTGTTTTTCTTTTTTTACTTCAAGGTCCAATTGAGGACAATGCCTTGGCGTGGTGACCGGAGCTAATAAAGCAGTTATCCACCGGTATCTTCGCAGAAATGACAAGGTCGGCTCGATGAGACCCCTTCCTCGGGCCATGCAACCAAAGGTCGCACCCCGGCGTGGGTAATCTCGAGAATGGTAATGCCATAATCATTGATAACGGCGAACATAATGGGTTCATTTCAGAATGAGACCTCCCATCCCTCTTGGTTAGGTCTTGTTTCTTTATTATTTTTTAGGGTCCCTTTAGTTTATTATCGAGAGGCTTTTTTATTTTCTTCTCGGGGATCCCCTAGGCTAAGCATCTCTAGGTTTTACTTCTATGGCTTTTATCTTTACCAGTGTGCTTTTACCCCTGGCCTTTAGCCCCTTCTTCCCACACAAGACAAAGTGTAACCTCTGGTCATCCCAATGGCTTCCATCTATGGAATTGGATAGATGTGCTGGAGATAAGATGAAAATGATAGAATGGTGGAGCTGGACGATGGTTTCGTGAACTCTTTGCGGCTAACCAAAACCATGAATATCAGCTCGCTAAGTTACCCCATTAATTACCCCAACAGCGGTCAAGCGGATTAGTGTAAGATCCAAGCAAAGGACAATGACAGAACCTTAATGCATATATAAGAAGGTTATAACGACCAAACATGACACATACCATGATACCTTGGACCAATTACCTATGGAGCAAGAGTCCTTCCGGATACAAGTCCAAGCCGATGGTGGATGGACGCCGGGGCCGGGCCGACAGACAAATCGGGCGAAGAAGAAATATAGCCCCTCCTGTGGCCATGCTCGTGTCAATCCTCGGTTACACTTCATGTCTAGGGATCTCAGGCCTCGAGAGAGGATCTCCTAGTTATCCCTAGATATCGGGGATATGTAATAATACCAACTTGCGAAAATCGTGGAACAGGTGGGATTTGTACCGAATGTGAAGAACTTGTCATGGCTACAAAGCAATCAAGAGTATTCAAAGAAACAAACAAAGTTAATAATAAAAAGAAGCCAAGAAAGAAGAAATGGCTTCAAGATCCAGTTCAAGGGGAAGCACACACACTCCTGGGCAATGGGAGTGGAGTCTAGTGAGATCACCTCCTCACAATCTGTAAATCCTACAGAAACATCATCATATTTTATGCCAAGAACCACACTCAATGCACAACCGTCATCGTCCATGTTGAAAAAAGAGAAAGAAGAAGCGGACAAACTTGTGGGTAGATGTCTTCTATGGAGTGATATTCCATTCAATTTTGCCAAGAACCCATTCTATGTGTCCATGTTTGAGGGGCCTTAGTATTGTTGGCCTGGGGTATAAGCCCCCCACTTATGATGACTTAAGAGGGCCCATCCTTCAAAATGAAAAGACTGATTGCACTCAGAGGTTGTAGGAGCTTCGAGATTCATGGTAGTTCATAAGATGCACTATGGATGTCGTATGTATTGGATTGATGGGAAGGGTAGGAACCTCCTAAATCTCACATTTTCCTGTGGGGACAATGCTTGAATATGTGATGCATCCGCATTACGTCAAGGATGCATTACTTTTAGGATTTGTTGATGGGTTCATCCAACCAAGAGGTAGGTCCGCAAGATGTTGTCCAAGTCATAATGGACACCGCCGTACCTATGGTCGCTTAGTAGGATGCTTTCTATGTCCGTGTATCCCACACTGCTTTGGACTCCTTTTGTGTCATTTTACTGCCTTGCCTTGATGTTAGAGGATATGGGAGTTTGATTCGATCAAGGAGACCATTGATTTAGCAAGGAGCATCACAAAATTCATATACAATCATGCATCTATGCTTAGATTGATGAGAAGATTCACAAAGGACAAAGAGAGTTAAAGGCCCTTCCATCACACATCGCTTATTACTCAGTTTTATTTCTCTCAGCCTTTGAATTCTAGGTGGAATTGCGCATTAACAAGTTCCTTTCCCCGAGTGGCGGTTTATCATTTAGCAATAAACCAAAGGGGCAAGCCATTATGAGGCTAGTTGCATACCAGGAGAGCTTTGGGATGCGGTGAATGAGGTGTGTACCATCCGTGAACCTTGGTAAAGGTTCTTCGCTTAGTCGACGGGGACAAGCCCACAATGGCTACCTATATGAGGCCATGGATAGGGCTAAAGAGGCCATTCGTGCTTATTATGCGTGGACAAGGTAATCAAGGGCATGAGAGAAAAGAAATGATATGGATGGTGATTGATGACCAATGGAACCACACACCCATCATTCCCCATTCATGTCAGAAGGTTATACCCGTAACCCTACATCTCTCCTACGCTTATGTGGCTTCAGTTTGATTCCTGGGGAGGGTTTCGCTTCTTGAGTGTGTCCGTATAGGGATGGTGCCAAGGCAAACGAATCGACAGGGAGCTTTCCCCCAAGGGCTTTGGAACTCTATAAGAGGTCCATTGGCTTATTTGGTTTGAGATGGCCATAAATGATATGAAGAACATAATGCCAAGTAAGTTTCACCTTGTTTTAAGTTTTACCTTTTAAGTTTCAAAATTCATTTTCAAATTTCAATTTGTCTCTCTCTTATGTTTCAACTCTCTAATTCATTGTAGATACTTCGTGGGAGAACTATGGCTGTTCTGGCACAAATTATTCTACGTATATGGCAATTCAGTGCTTAGCCGACATGAAGCCTTTCTCCTGTTGTGAGCGCAATAGGAGTGTATTTGAAAAATACACACCAAAGCCATGCCCAGAATTCCATGCCCAAACTGCCCAAAACCAGCAAATTGCCAACCCACCAGCCCAAAATCTCAAAGCACCACAACCACAATCCCCACACGACCTGTCCACCAGCAATCTCAGTTGGTGGGGTGAAGCAAAATGAGAGAAAATTGATGCTGGGCTGGGCTATTTCATTGATGATTGACACCATTGATGCATGGAGGGTGGAGGCTGAGGAACTTGTTACTGAGACCACCCTTGATTGGCCACAAAAGGATAGTGATGATTGGCTAGAGGAGGATAGTTATAATAATCATGATATCTTTGAGGAGCTAGAATAGGATGTTCTAGAGGATATTCAATTTCACACTGAGTCTACAAGTGTGCCACCAACAAAGCCACAATCAAATTCATAGATAGATAGACCCAGTGGTAGCACTAACAGCCTACCTCCTCTACCTTATTCTAGAGGACATCATTCTCAAGGGTCTTCTAGTTGTTCTAGAGGACGTTCGACTCTAGTACGAGGCGCACATGCCTCAAGGGCACCTACTCCCACTGCTAGAGGAAAAACAGTTTCTACAACAATTACCTTTGCCCGTAAAAATGGTAGAGGGAATCCATAGTTTATTTACTTGATTTTATTGTAGATGACTCATGAGTCATGATGACGATCATGATACATTTATGATTTATTATATTTTTTTGATAAGAATCGTAGGTGATATTATTTCATTTTTTTATGTGTGATATATCACTAGACATCTTATATATCTTATATATCAGTTTTCTTTCCATATTCATGTGGCAATCTGTCTATTTGATGCTATTGTTGCTTTAAATGTTTCAAAAAAAAATTAAAAATGAATATTTTTGTATTTTTTTAAGTTTGTCGATGTTTTGCCGATTTTTACGAAACGATGTTCTCTGGACCCTGACAATTTGTTCGCCGAAACGATTTTTGTAACACTGCTACTACTAGCTCGAGATGAAAATAAAGACAAATATGTCGAAGATACACTTACCATCGTGCTTGTCGAAAAGAACTTACCTAAGAGCTCATATGCTTACCAACTTTGAGAAGAGTTCTTGGCAAAAGAAAAGTCTTGTTACAGAAAAAGATATTAAAGTTTGTTGAAGCTCGAAACTAGACCTTGTGAGGGAATCGAAACCAGCAGATCTACTTGTAAGTTCCATATGGAGTCACCAAGTGAGTCAAATAAAATATAGCAAAAATAAAAACTCACCAATGTCGTTGTTACCAAGGTTGGCATTCCCCGGCAACGGCGCCAATTTGTTAGCACAAATTTTTACCCTCCAATCTAAGTTGATAAGCCTGTTATGACAATGGTAAAAAACCTGGCTAATTCAAAGAGAAATAGCCCCAGATGTCACGGGATAAACAACTCTCTGTTCGGGCTAGGCCTTGCTAGCCTATGGGGGGAGTCCCTAGGCACAATGAAGCACCTTGTTGGCTAATCTAAGGTCTAGTTTCTGAGTTCAAAATGAAAAATCAGCGAGCTGTTTTGTCTTGGACAACGTGAAAAAGCAGTCCAAAACAATGAGAAAATCGATCTTATACGCTTGGAGGGAACGGATTAGTGCATGAGACAAAAGTGGCCCTGCATTATTGAGAGAGAGAGTACGGATGAATTGCTAAGGGATGAAAACAAGACAAGTGAACACCCAAGCTGGAAAACAGTTTGTCAATGAAGGCAAAAAAATATCTCTAAGTCATCATAAGTCAAGTCAAGTCAAGTCGACTCAAGACACATCTAACTCAAGTCACGTCTAACTCAAGTCAACTCAAGTCAACTCAAGTCACAGGGCTAGGCTTTAAGTCAAGTCGACACAAGTCAAGGCACATGCATCAATGCATGTGTTCACAGGTGTACTCTAACTCAATGCATGTGGACGCATGTGTACTCTCTTTCAATGCATGTGGTCACATGTGTCCATGCAATAACTAGAAGCTTATCATCACCATATAAGGAAGGTTCTGTCTGGATGATGTGATCATCTCATCTTCCTGACTGCTCCTAAGGTCACATGCATGACCTAGAAGAGGAAGACGTCACACACTAACCATCTCCTTGGTCCCAGACAAAGATCTGCCTAGTTAGCTCACCAGGAGGCCCTAGTGATCAACTAGGGGCTTTTGCCATAGCATGCACTACTTGGTCCCAGACCAAGATCCCTAAATAACTGCTAGGGACCCTAGATACTGGCTAGGGACTTGAACTGCCTAGTGAACTGACCAGGGTACCATCCTCCTAAAGAATGGCACTTGCAGCTGCACTAACTTTAACAAGAGAGAGAAACTTGTATAAGCTAAAGGGCCAACCTATGCGAGCAATGGCAAGCAGCAAAGTGGCAGAGAACAAGGAGCAAGTAGCTCCAAAGGTTGAGTAGCTCAGAGGGAGTCAATCTTCAGGTTCAAGTGGGAAGGAGCAGCCTTCCAAGTCTGTCAAGAAGGAGTCATGGTACAAGATGGCCATGCAGGATGCTCAGGAGTAGAAGGCTTCTAGGAGCATGTTCAAAGGCAACAAGTCTTCAAAGAAGGGTCTGAACGAGATGGCAGAGATAGCTTTTTGTTCAGAGGGAGTAGCCAATCAGGTGGATGGGAGAGCATCCATGGTAGCGAAGACGGAGCCACATCTAGGTGGTAGAAGTACCTTTCTCGCTATGAGGGAGTGTTGATGTATGTAGCATCGGACAGGTACTTCCACATTGGCTTGGTGTCTAGCATGTGGAAGTCATCGCTAATACCTCTCAGGACTTGGGGAATATACTGTAATTGAGTAATAATTAAAGTGAATGCCTTGTTATGAATAATAGAGTTTAATTAAGTTAAATGCCTAAGTTTTTGGCATTAGTAACTTAAGTGAGTTAATTAAATCCTAGCCATTAGATCTAAAGTGAAGGTGAGATCTAATCTCAACCCTTGATCACTTTAGAGATCTAGGGTTTTGAATTTAAGGTTAACTCAACGTTATAAAAGGTAGCCTAAGTGAGAGGATGAGACAAACACAGAGTGAGGAGATCTCATTGATTGGGTGATAAGGGCATTTCATCCAAGTGTGAGTGGGCAGGGTCAAAGGAAAGGAGCAAAGGGGCGGCAAGGGAGATAACAGCCAGGTAGGTTAGGATATCTGTTTCTATTGTATTTTCCTCAGATGGGCCATTATCCTAGGACGGGAGCCCAAGATTTTATTTAATAAAATCAACAAGATACCGGTTTTCCCTTCAGGGTTTTTCTAGGGGTGATTTACCCAAAAATATCATGTGCAATGTGTTTGGTTTTCGTATTTATGCTTCCGCTGTAATTCGTTAATAACTCAGGAGTGCTTTATTCAAAAGGTGATTTATTTGGAATTAACTGTCGAGTATTGGGTTTAAGAAATTAACAATTCACATGTATATTTCCATTAATTTGTACTTAGTGTTGAGCATTTCCTTGGTTTGGTCTATGACCAAACACAAAAGAAAACATTGTAGCATTGTTGTAATGAGCACATGGCTCTTTGATTACACCAAACATTGTCATTGTCTTTCAAAGATCTTTGTATTGACTACCATGCCCATGATTTAACTCCTTATTGTAGCCATATTCACATGTATATTTCATCTCATTTGTACTTAGTGTTGAGCATTTCTTTGTTTTGATCTATGACCAAACACAAAAGTAAACATTGTAGCATTGATGTAATGAGCACATGGCTCAATTGGCTCTTTGATTACACCTAGCACTGTCATTGTATATACTAAGAGAGTAGGTGTTGGAGAAATAAGCTCTCTATTATGAGCATTTCACTTCACGTACTTTGGCATTGTTATCTTGTGCCTTACTTGTAAAGTAATTTTGATAAAGTTGTAATAAGTTTGAATCTAGTGTTTAAGGATGAGATTTGGACCATTGTTGGCCCTTGACCAAGTTTTGGAGAACCTTGGTCACGTTTGACCAGTTTTGGAACTTTGACAGGCTAGTCGAAGACGAAGCGCAAGGCGAAGCGGAAATCGCGGGATCTCGACCCCTTTTTAGGGCCTTTTTGGGTTTAGGGTTTACGTAACGAGTATGGGATGTCGGCCCATGGGTTTACCCATGCCTTGGCCCTTTTTGTAATGTATAAATAGAAAGCTAGACAATGTAAGAAAAACACTAGGTCTAAGAGAGAAGTGGTGCTAAGTGCTATATTGTGTTGAGTGCAAGTGATTAGTTGGATCTATGTGGTTGAGTTAGCTTTGTGCATACTGTGTATATGAGAACTTGCAGAGCTAAGTGCAAGTGACTGTAAAGAGGCTTTGTGTTGTAACCTAGCTCGGGGAAGGAGTGTCTGGCGAGGTGCGCATAGATCTCCTGTCCTATGCAGAGTGGGTTCTTGTGGCTTTGTGCTTGTAGAAGATTGAAAGAAGACAATAAAGAAGAGAAGAGTTGGTGGACATAGTCCCACATTGGGGTGAACCACGTATATCCTGTGTTGTGGTTGCTTTGTGCATTATAGTTATGTTATTGATGTGATTTATGCTTAGTGCAGTGATATATGTTAGATGCATCTGATATAGTAGCTTAGTGCTTAGTAATGTGAATGAATGCTAGATCTGATCTATTTCTATATGCTAAGTGCTTGGATGTATTAGATCTTGTTGAATACTGCGTTGTGTTGTAATTAGGGTTTTCTCCCGCGATGTGACTAAAGGTTAAATACTGAAGAATGTTAAATGCTAAGTGCTTTGTTAAGTGTTGTAATCACAGATCTGTGTCCCATCTAGGTTGTAGACGCTTGAGTCCTGCAACCACCCCTGCCTCTACCTCGGGTGAGACTTCATTTGCTTCGCAGGTGTTGCTGAAAGGGCCGGTAGTTAGGGTTTTGTTGGTGTGTTATTGAAGCATTGAACCCTGGGTTTGCCCCTGTGCCAACAACCATCCCTCCACATGGCCCTCTTCTCTCTTCCTTCTTCTCAACAGGTAAATCAGAGATTCTAGGGTTTGTTAAATTTTTAGGCTTTTATCTTTTGCCAGCTTGCTTTTACCTTCTGGGCCTTTAACCCCTTCTTCCCACAAGGCAGGGTGCAACCCTTAAATGATTGGCCAACCCAATGCCCGGACAAATGTCATGGGATGGATGAGCGGGAAGCAAGATGAAAAAGTGGTAATATGACGGGAGCAAACGATGACTTTTCAGAAATCCCACCAGTGGCAACTCAAATCCTATGGGCACAGGCTTACTAGGGCATCATGTCATTCCCCCCAAACATGGTCAAGTGGACAAGTATAAGATCCAAGCATTTGTTAGAAACAAAAGGAATTAAATGCACATATTCAAAGGTTTTGAGGATCGGAGTGACACATACCATGATACCCAGACTCATTACCTCATGGAGCAAGAACCATCTCTGATACAGGACCAAGCCGAAGGTGATGGATGTTGTTGTTGTTGACAAAGTGGAGGCGCTGAAAGGGAGAAAAGATGGGCCCTCCATGGCCATGCTCAAGTCGATCTGGCTCTCGGTACTCCATGTCTAGGACCTATGGGCCTCGAGACATCATCTCCTAGTTATCCCTAAAAGTGGGGGATAACAGGGCCCTCATCAAGAAGCTTGTACACTTCACATCCATGCACATATTTGGGAAAGCGCTCTACCTCATTGACCAGGCAATTTATATTATTTTATTGAGGTATTATCTCTTGGAGAGCGCCTTGCACATGAGGAGGACAAATGACATCCAAATTTTTCCTTTGCATGAAGATAAAGATGGAGGAAGGTGACATGTGGCACTATAATCATCTAGACCATTGTATCCAAGCACTTTTCTATGGGCTCTTGACCTAACTCAACTTCATAGGTAGTTGTTGTAAATATTTTAATATTTTCTTAGAAAATTAATATTTTATTGTAGAGGAGAATTGAACTAAAAACTAGAAAAAGGTTTGCTCTCTCCATTTGTAACTTGGATTTGGAATAGAAGATCAATGTGAGAACTTGCTCCAAGCTTGAGGAATCAAGATAACCTTGTTGTGTAAAGTTGTGTTGATATTTATGTAGAATCTATTATGTGTGGCACATATATTCTAGGAGCACCATTGGAAAATTTATTATGCAAGTTGAGAGTATCAAAAGCCAAATCTAGAAGTAACTTATCTTGACAAGGAGGAGAAAAAGCCATATGTGTCCATTTAAGGCAAAGCTTGCGCCTTGTCTTTAAGGAGGGTTTAAATCCATATACATCATTTTTAAAAACTTAGCCACATCCTAGACTAGGTTTGGTTGTGGAGCTCCTATTGCGAGTCCCTTCCCTTCCTTCCTTGTAATAATTCGTTTGCTACAACCTTTATTTAGAATCAACCCTCTTAGATCGCATCCATAAATCCATAGCCCAAGCAATCAGGAACTAGATTTCCCCTTATATCCATCATCTCCAAGCCCCAACTCTTATAAACTTTTTCCCATCTCCACTTGACACATTGTTGTTAGGCTTCCTTTACTCCCCTTCATATTACAAGAAGTGAGCCTAGAAACCAGAGGGTAGGTCTTTCCTTTGTCTAAAGTGCAAAGGAGTGATGGTGAGGTGGCAGTGGCCATCCTCCTAGTTTCATGTGTCTCCATCTAGGTGTTAGGATTTTTCATCTTTAAATGTGAGATTGTGTATGAACACTCCCCGTTTACCTTTCTTAAGCTATTTGTGTTTTCGGTTAGAATTCTCAAGAAGGCTCCCTCTTCAATTGTGATTGAGTCAGATTTAATTTAATATTGTCTTCCAACTCATTGTAAACAAGTTCTAGAGAGGAAAAGTTTATGAAAAACCTTCTTTAGAAAATCGGTTATCTAAATCAATAGAATTACGAGACTAGCTCAAACGGTGACCTTGATCCCCAGTTTCAATTTCTTCATTATTCAACAAAGGGGGTGATTCCTGGAATGGATATTGTGGCATCACAACAACACCCATCATGCCTCCATTTATGAAGGATTATTGAATTAATTATCTTCATCCTATTGTAAAAAGGGCTTTAAATCAAACAACAATCATGGCATCTAAAACTCAACCTTCAAACCAACATTTCTTGTGTAGGCTCTTTGAGGCCTTACTTTTAAGGCTTCCCCTTCTATTCCCCAATAATCAACAGGTAACACATCCTTTTCTAAGACACGAGTTATTCTTCTACCTCAACCTCTTTCAAAAATTATTGGTCGACCTCTTCTTCTTCTCTTATTTAGATTCATATAGTTTCCTCTACTTATGTCTTTTCTTCCTTCCATTCTTCTACCTCAATAATCCAATTTAACTGCTCTTTGACCCTTTTTTATATGTTTCATTCTAGCCACTTTGATTCCTTCAACCACTCCCCCATGCCCACCCAATTCAATCTTGCAAGTAATGATATAATCGCAATTGTTCACCATTAGCTAAAGGATAAGCTAAGTCAAGGTCAAACAAATGCAAAGAATCTCTCATGCAACTCAGTGTCCATTTCTTCTTCCACTTTATCAACCGAAGGAAGCGTTTGAAGAGCTTGATCAATGTAGAAATCCTCTACAAGTTTGTTAAACAACTCAAATAAATTGAACTTGCCAAATCTAGCTAACTCTTACTACCTCTTTGTTATTCCAGTGGTGAAACCCAAAAAAAATTTGTTGCTTTCTTATTGTTGTTTCTCCATTATCCTTTTAAAGATTCTCCAGGCATTGACTCTTAAGGATTTCTAATTAGTCTCTAAGAAAAATTGAATTCTAGTTATTTTCGTAAACAAATTATTTCCTTTTGCATAGCATCAAAGCTAACTATCAATCTTCTTATCCCACCATTTTTTACTCCTTCACAACTATCCTTCTATTTTCCATTCTAATCCCATGCCATCAACGAGTTGAAAGACAACCAGAAAATGGAACTGCACCAATGTTGTCTTTGAGCAAGGGAGGTGAGTACTTGGAGGTTGGTGAAAGCAGGGCACTTTTTAAATCCCCACCCAAGTTCAAGTCTCCCATGTGACATGTTTTTGCTGCCAAGACCAGTGTAAGGAAGCCAGGTGAAGTGTAAAACAAAGTTCCTCGCTCTAGGTCCATCTAATTGAAAGCTTCCCTGAAAATAAAATAAAAAATACAAATAGCAACATACACTTAGAATGTGTCAAATAAATAGTCATCCATTTAAGTAACAAGAAGTACAATGATTTTGTAAAGCTAGCATGTTTTCTCTATATATAGAAGCTTTGAGTTACCAAAAATATAAATGGCCAATAAACCATTCTATTTACAGGTAAAATAACACTCAAATCTTATGTCCAATTGCAGAACAAGTAATGTGCATGTAAAGTAGAAGAACATATTGATTCACATATTTATTGGCAGAAATTAAAATATTAAAAAATGAGAAAATAAAAACATGAAAATTGAAGACCCGACATCTCGACCGAGCCCCAGAAAACACCATAACTTCATCGATTTCCAGAATAAACTATTAGACGCATAATCCTTGGGATTGCATTGCTTGTATCAATATCATTGTAAATATCATTAGGAGAAATATGAAGAGTCATACGTGATAGGAAGAATCACCCGTAGGGGAAGACCAAAAATCATTCATTGTAAATTTATTGAGCTTCATGGTAATGGAATAATCAAGTGTGGAGTTAGATTTGTTGCCCATACCAGGCCTAACAGTGGTATTAGAGCGCAGGTTAACTCCATGATTTATTTCTCTTGGTGTTTCCTTTCCCCTAGAGTGCAGAAAACGCCTCATGCCTGCCTACCAATCCCTCTGCCTTCTCTGGTCAATTCTTTGTCTCTCTGTTAGTCCTTCTACGTTCCAGTCTAACTGATTTTTTGTGCATTTCTCTAACGCTTTGATTCTTCCTCGGTCCATTCGCCTCCATTGAACTAGTCAACGTGAAGCTATTCACGTGGCTATCTCATAAACCCTAATCTCTGGTGTCTCCACGTGGCTCTCTCATAAACCTTAATCTCAAGTGCTTCCATAGTCTTCCTCATGCACTCGAAGTAGCCCATCTGTCATGACGTTGTGGGTACTATTCCATAGCGCGTCAAATTGCTTGGCTGCCCTATCTTCATGACTAAATGAACCTAGTTCTTTATTGGATTCGATCGTGGGTCGCCACCAACAAAATCCCTAAAATATAACAAATATAAGAGGAGCTCGGATTTGTTGTTTCTAGTTTCAATCGCGAGAATCAATCTAGCGAGTGATAATGTCAAACCGGAGAAGAACCTTGCTTACATATTGAGTGTTCGACGGAACCAGAAGGAGATTCCACCGAGATTGTTATGAGAAATCGATAACGGATTTTTGAGGGTGAAGCCTTGTTGCGTCGAATGAATAGGTCTGTCTCTTTCTGTTTCGTTGTATGCATGCAAATAGTTTGAAATTTTCACATCGTTTCTCGCAATATACAAACAGCCAAAGTCCTCACAAGCTTATCAATGGCATTGTTAGACAATCACTTTCTTTGTGGGGAGCGTTGCCTTACTAAGATTTTGCTAATATTTCCCCTTTTTTATATATTCAGCGATCCAAAAGTCACTCACCAAGGTCACATGCCAAGAGTCTCCACCACTTTAACGTTGTTGTCTCTCGAGCAATTATGAAGAGAGAAACAACACTATTCATATTGTTTATGGTATCGTTGCCCAGACAGCGTACTGTGGTGAGCTGGAAACAACTGGGAAAACATTTTGCATAAGTCTCAATTCTAGAGTTGATTGGGAAGTTGTCATTACTCTTGAATGGGCACACCTTGGTAACTTTTTCTTTCGATCCTCCTTTGTAGTCAAAACCCTAATTGAAACGAGTATAGAGATTAAGATAGCTCTATTGCCTATAACGACCAGACTCAAGCAAATTTCTTGCTTCCTTCCTTTCATCTATCAGTAAGATATGAAAGGACGCAGAAAGAAGAAGCTTAAAGGTAGGGGGGTTGGCATAACCTTCGTTGGAGATTTGATCTTCAATGTACTCATTGTGGAAGGAATGGGTCACATGAAGCGACTGATTGCAGATTTCCATGGGAGAAGATCAAAGAGAGACAGAATCAAACAACAAGACCACTCTGTTCATATCTTCAGTGGCAAAGTTGAAATAAGGAAGGATTCTGAAAACATGGTTGTCATGACCGGAATGGAAGATGGAAGACTATTGAATCTAATGGGGACATCTACCAATGCACAAAATGTTGCATACCTCTCTGATCACAGTAAAGGTATAATGCCATCTAGTCTTTTGTGGCATGCTAGATTTGGTCGTATCAATTATGACAGTCTCCATTTTTTGAAAAAGAATGGTGTTTCTGGTTTGCCTACCATTCCTAGGAAATCAAAGTAATGTGATGCTTGTATCCTTGGAAACCATAGCAAACAACCATTTCATGATTCTACTTCCAAAGCATGTAGAAAACTTGAATTGATTCATTCTGATTTTTGTGGCCCTATGCTTGTTCCTTCTGCAAATAGCAATAGATTTATCAAGACTTTTATTGATGATTACACCATGATGTGTTGGGTGTACTTTCTGAAAGAAAAATCACAAGCTTTTGAAACTTTTAAAAAATTTCATGTATGGATTCAAAATGAAGCTCAGTCTCATATTGGCTCTCTTCGCATTGATAATGGAAGAGAATATACGTCTAACGAATTTGAAAGCTACCTTCACCAACATGGGATCAAACATCAAATCACGGTTCCATACAATCCTCAATTGAATGGTGTAGCTGAAAGAATGAACAGGACTCTCCTAAATATGGTTCATTCCATGATGTTTTTCAAGAATGTAAAATTGATATTTTGGGTTGATGCTATTCTATGTGTAGCTTATGTGAAAAACATTTATCCATCTCATACTCTTGAAAACAAGACTCCTTATGAAATGTGGCATGGTTGCATTCCTTCGGTGAGGCATCTCAAGGTCTTTGGTTCCATCTGCTATGCCTAAGGAGCAAAGAAGCAAGCTTAAAGCAAGGAGTCAAAAGTGCATCTTCTTGGGGTACTCAAATACCACCAAGGGATATCGTCTTTATGATGACGAAAACAAGAAATTCACCATTTCCAGAGATGTAATCTTTCTTGAATACTCCAAGAATGACAAAATTGTTGAGAGGCAGCTTGATCATCTAGACAAATTCACTTGTGTAAAGAAATATCATGAATTTGATAATGAGATTCCACATCTTGAAGGGGGGATCCGTACCTTGGGTCAATCTATGGAATCTCCTTTTTTTCTTTTGAAGCACCATCTTCCCCTCATGAAGAAGTTCCAGCCACTTCATCAGAATCTAAAGTTCATTTGGATGATGTGATTGAGAGGATATGTAATGTCCCCCACCTCTTGATGAAGAGGGTTGGAGAGACTCAGTAGTCTAGTTGTCCCCACTAGACTATAGTCTCAGGCACTATGGGGAGAAAGTCAACTAAAAGCCATCAGCTAAGCTCAACGTTATATTATTAAATTGACTTTGAAAAGAAAAAGTAACGAAGTGAAAGAAAAGAGCACGTGAGGGTAAGCTAGGAGTTAACCCTAGGGGTTAACTAACTCAACAGGGAAATAGAATTGAAGTATAAAAGAAAGGAAGGGCAAGTATCGGCGAGGGTCTGGAATGTAACTTCTCAGTGACATCGGTGGAAAATATCGAAATATCTCAAAAAATGTCGCAAGACAGGGGTCTAACTCGGAATATCTCGGAATATTTCAAATATATCGGACAGGTATTTAACTCGGAATTTATTAGGATATCAGAGAGATATGCAACACTGCTCTTGAGCACAAATAGTTTTGAGGGTTTTGAGAATACAAACCCTAGAGATCAACTCGGTGGTGAAAGATCCCACCTCACTTGATCCAAGCTTGGTCTCGGGAATGCAATACTCCACCCACACCATTCTACAGTAGCTACAGGTACCATCAATCATTCAAGGAAGAAGCAGGACGTAACTTTAGGGGTTTTCAGTAAGGAGGGCGCACCATTGAAGGAAGAAGGATTCGATCCAAGAGTTAGAGGAGGTTTTTGGACTATTGGTCACCTGGGTTTTCTCTGTAGGGCTTCAGCCATCATTCCTAGCATATTTGGAGAGAGGTTTACTTGCCATTTGATTTTTTGGAGCTTGGCAAGAGTTGGAGAGAAAGAGGGCGCACTGGGGAAAGATATCTAATCAGTTTGGAGGGGCAGATCTTCATCTTTCAGCTAGAGACTTCACCAGGGGGTTCGTCTAGCACCGATCTACATTTCCAGCCAGTTGCATAGCATTTGGAGGCTTCTAGCCAGGGGGCCGAATTATTGGGTCTCTGCAGTCTTCAGGAGGGCGCAGTTCAGTTTGGAGTTTCAGTCAT
>SNQJ01S0049414.1:0-31367 GCA_010110895.2 Picea sitchensis | reverse complement strand
AATGTTTAGCCCCTCGGGGCTGGGGTGATGTCGGGAATCACCCCAACCCCCAGGGGCTAAGCCTTTATGGGAGATAGGGCATAAGCATGGAAAAGGCCGAAGTCGCGAAGTCTCGCCGACCGTTCGATCTGATAGGAGGCTCAGGTGAAATCTCAATCGTTGGTCAGGGTCATCCGAAGTTGACCAGTTCAGGAAGTTAACTCTGAAAGAATCGAACCATTTTAGAATTTCTATAACCCGGAGTCTCGAAATGTCGAAGTCCCGAAATCTCGTCGACCGTTAGATCGAGGGAATAATTCGGGAGTAATGCGGGTCATCGGATCTCGAGCATAGATGGTGGACCGTTCATTTGATTGATGATGTGTCATATGCCATGTGGCTGGGGTGCCATGTGGGGACACGTGTCACCCAGATTCAGTACCTTTTGGACCCTAACCTGTTCATTTTTTAGTGACACATGACACACATGCTATGGGTTCACGTCACCATAGGTGATATCAACATGCCATGTCATCTCTGGGAGTATGGCCTCCAAGGGTGTCCAATGTCTCTACCAGCGAAAGTGTCGAAGAACGAAGTCAGGAATTCACACAGACCATCGATGTAAGATCCCTTCAAAACCTTTATCAACCATTAGATTAGGCAGTGGAAGGATGGTGTAAGCAATTCGACAGATGTCACTCTGGGGGAGTTGAACGACTCAGGAGTTGTAATATCCCAGAGTCTCGGAGCACCGAAGTCCCGAAATAAATAAGGACCATCCATCCCAACACTTGATTAAGTCATGGTCGTTGGATCAACTAGTGGAAGGATAGCGTAAGCAGAGGCGTTAATCGACGGTAAGCAGTCATCGTCATTTTATGATCGCTTCAGCAGATATCACTCTGGGGAAGTTGAACAACTCAAGAGTTGTAATGTCTTGGAGTCTCGGAGTAGCGAATTCATGCGGTCTGTTAATCTAAGACCCTCTGGGAGTTCTCATGATGGTCTGATTTAACAGTGGAAGGATAGTGTAAGAGCTTCAGCGAGTATCACTCCGGGGGAGTTGAGCGACTTGGGAGTTGTAATGTTCCAGAGTCCCGGAGCACCGAAGTCCCAAATTGATTAAGGTCGTCCATCTCAACGTCCAATTAAGTCATGATCGTCGATCTCATTGAAGCCTCCAGATGAGCCGGGATCGTCCAGTCAATGGGAGATCAAATCTCGACCGTCTGATCTGCCAGTGGAGATAATAGAAGGGTTTCAACGAAGTTTACTCTGGAGGAAGTTAGAAGATTGAAAAGGGAGAATAGTCGAAGGTCGAAGTCCAAAGGACTTGGTCCTAGCGTCAGTCTCATGATAAGGTAAAGGGGTCAATTATAGGTGTGAAGGGACTAGTAGTAATCAATCCCTCGGACATTGTGTTCGAACAAGCTCCCATGTAGAAAAATATAGAGGAAGGCGCTAAAGAGTGAAAAAGTCCATGGTTTTGATCCATGGTCACAAGGAAAGTGGATTGAAGGAAGTGCCTGTGCAAAATTCAAATTATGTACCAGTTAAAGGAGTTGTGGAATATTTCGACAAGATCCTATTGCAAAACAAAAGAAAAGGGGTTGAAAGCGATTTTTTTTCGGGAAGCCATAACTTTCAACTCAAATATCGAATTGGGGCAAGATTATAGTCATTGGAAAGATGATTCAGAGGAGGATACCATGGAATTATTATAATATGGAGAATGATAATATATTCTTCATGAATTGAGAAGAAAAATGACCAGTAGCATTGTTTGGCAATTTTTTTTATTATATGCATAATTCTAACAAAATGGTTTCTTGCACATTTTACAGAATTAGGGGGTGTAAACATATCAGTTCAATATAAGAATGCATATTCAATAAATGGAAGAAGGAGAGGGAGATTCCATCCATGATAAAGAGGCCAAAGGTCAAAATATCAATGTTGGTAATGCAGAGACAAAATCCAACGGACACCATGCCAGAGGGGAGCAAGAAACATTGATAGAGAATGTGAAAAGCCTAAAAATAGAAGTGTAGAGTTACAAATTAGACAATGAGAGATTGATAAGAGAACAAAATCAGATAAATGCTCAAGTGATGCAAAGCTTAAATCAATTACAAAGGAAAACAAAGAATGGATCAAACTCAAAACAAGAGGAAGAGGGAAGATTTCATGAAAGAAGAGATGACTGCAGAAGAACTAGTTATTCAAGAAGTTCTAGTAGGACTCATAGACATCACTCACCTCCCTACTCAACAAGGAAATTTTATGCATCCGAAGATTCCATAAGTAGTCCAGAAGTGTCTCTTGTTAGGCACCAAAGAAGAAGACATGAATTGGACAGTTTGCAAGGAGAGTTGAGGAAGCTTAAGCCACCATACTTTCATGGTGAAAGAGAAAGGGAAGATGATGTTGAGGCATGGTTGCTTGGACTCATGAGGTATTTTCAATTGCATAAGTACTCATCAAACCTAGAAGCCAAAATTGCCACGTACCATTTACATTGGAAAGTTGTTATGTGGTGGGATCAACTGAAGCAAGTTGAGCACATTAATGAGAATATGATCACTTGGAAGCAGTTCAAGAAATATTTTCAGAAGGAGTACCTTTCAGAGCACTTCTATGACAAGAAAATGTAGGATTTCTTTTAACTCGGGCTCAAAATCATGACCATGGCAGAGTATGAAAAGAAGCTTGTGGGGCTGCTAAAGTATGTGGGGTTTATAAAATATGAGAAGGTGAAAGTACAAAGGTTTTTGAGTGGACTGCCATCCTTTTATAAAGAGAAGATTCAATATGATGAACCTAAGACTTTGACTGAGACCATTAGGAAGGATAAGTATATGTATGAGCAAGGAAAGGGCAGAGAGTCTTTGCATGAATATTGGAAGGAAAGAAGAAGGAGAAGTTTGATCAAAGAAAGAAAGGATTCAAACCTCCTTTCAATAGAAATAGCCCAAATAAAAATCAGCCCAACCAGTATGCTAAGTATGAATCCAAGAGAGAAGACTCCTTGGGAAAAAGGGGAAGACCACCAATCCAATGTTGGGGATGCAAAGAAGATCACCTGTACAAGGATTTCCCTCACAGAAATGACAAAGTGAAGACCATGCACAATATCCAAGAGGCTACAATAGTAGAAGACATGGGAAGAATATATGCAGCCTTAGATGATCGACAAGCAGAGTACCAATCCAATATGATCGAGGTGGAAGGTAAAATCATTAATTAACCTGTTTCTATTTTAGTTGATTCAGGAGCAAGTCATTGTTACATTGATCCTGAAATAGTGGATAGATTACATTTGGAGAAAAGTAAGCTTGAAAAATCAAGTTTGGTTCAACTAGCCACTGGAACCAAAAGGAGAATCCATGAGATGGTCAGAGGTTGTTCCAAAAGTCTTAATGGTGTGAATACTAATGTTGATCTAAATATTATACCGTTGGGGTTTATGATATTCTATTTGGAATGGATTGGTTGGACAAGCATCATGTTGTCCTAGATTGTCATAACAAGACATTTACATGTCTTGATGAAGAATGAAAACAGACCATTGTGAAAAAAGTTCCAAGACCCATATCTATAAGGGATATTTCAGCCTTACAATTGAAGAGATGTTTCATAAAAGGATGTCAATTGTATGCAACCCATGTGGAGGAACCAAAAAATACAAAGGGTCCAAGCCTTGAAGAATTTTCGATACTACAAGAATTTGAAGACGTATTCCAAGAAATACCCGAGTTGCCACCAAAGAGAGAGATAGATTTCTATATTGATTTAGTACCAGGAGTTGCCCCGGTATCAAAAACACCTTATAGAATGAGTACACCAGAATTAAAAGAAATACAAATGAAGTTGGAAGAATTGTTGAAGAAAGGGTACATACGTCCAAGTGTTTCATGTTGGGGAGCACCAATACTCTTTGTCAAAAAGAAGGATGGAACCTTGAGGCTGTGTATTGACTTTTGATAGCTGAATAAATCCACTATAAAGAACAAGTACCCTCTACCCAAAATTGATGACCTCTTTGATCAACTAAGAGGGGCAAATACATTCTCAAACATAGACTTGAGATCGGGATACCATCAGGTAAGAATCATGGAAGAAGACATCCATAAGACAACCTTTAGAACCGGGTATGGGCATTATGAATTTGTAGTGGTGCTAATTGGACTATTCAATGCATCAACTGTCTTTATGTGCTTAATGAATGGCATGTTGATAAATTATTTGGATAATTTTGTCATAGTATTCCTCGACGACATACTTGTCTATTCTAAGTCAGAGGAAGAGCGTGAACATCACCTAAGATTGGTATTGCAAGTGTTGAGGGAACATTAGTTGTATGCCAAGCTCAGTAAGTGTTCTTTTTACCAAAAACATATCCATTACTTGGGACACATTATTTCATAACAAGGTATAATAGTGGATCTAGAGAAGATTGAAGCCATTAGAGGATGGCCAACACCCAGGAATGTTTAAGAAGTTAGATCTTTTATCGGGTTAGCTGGTTACTACAGAAGATTTATAGCAGGGTTCTCTAAGATTGCTCATCACATCACTTCCTTGCAAAATAAGGGAATTAAATTTGAATGGACAACAGAGTATGAAGAGAACTTTAATCTGTTGAAATAATTACTTACTAGTGCTCCTATTTTAAATATTGTTGACCCAAATGGAAGTTTTGTGGTATGTACAGATCCATGCAAGGAAGGACTTAGTGGAGTCCTCACTCAAAATGGACATGTCATTGGTTATGAGTCCAGAAAGCTTAAAGAGCGTGAGAGGAACTATGCCACACATGACTTGGAACTTGCTGCCATTGTTCACGCTTTGAAGATGTGGAGGCATTATCTCATGGAGAAGATGTTTGAATTAAGAACATACCATAATGGTCTGAAATATCTTTTTGAACAACCAACTTTAAATGTCAGACATATGAGATGGATGAAATTTTTAAGTGAATACGATTTTGACATCAAGCATATCAAGGGAAAAGAAAATAAAATTGTTGATGCACTTAGTAGAAGAGTACATCTCATGCATGCTACAACTGTTAGTATGCATCAATCAGATTTAAAGAGCATAATTGTAGATGTTGTTGTCACAGATCAACATTAC
This sequence comes from Picea sitchensis, assembly GCA_010110895.2. Lineage (NCBI taxonomy): Eukaryota > Viridiplantae > Streptophyta > Pinopsida > Pinales > Pinaceae > Picea > Picea sitchensis. Next base: position 26,249 of record SNQJ01S0049414.1, on the reverse strand, counting down.
CTACATGTAAAGGAAATCTTACAACAATAAAATGTACAACAAAAAATTAAAGAATATGAGACGAAGGAAGATGGATTACTTATGCATAAAAATAGAATTTATGTTCCTAGTTCTGAAGAACTTAGGAATTTGGTATTAAAAGAAATGCATGATGTTCCATATGTCGGACATCCCGGTTACCAGAAAACAATGACAACAGTAAGAATCCAATTCTTTTGGCCAGGAATGAAAAAAGATGTTGTTGATTACATTTCCAGATGTATGGAATGTCAAAGAGTGAAGGCTGAGCATAGGCACCCAACGGGTTTGCTACAACCATTACCAATTCCAGAGAAGAAATGGGAAGTGGTAACCATTGATTTTATAACTGAATTGCCCAAGACAACAAGACAACATGATTCAATCATGGCAGTGGTTGATAAATTGACAAAGGTTGCTCATTTTGTTCATGTAAAAACGACTCATACAACAACTAATATTGCAGAAATTTACATGAGGGAGATTGCTAGGTTGCATGGGATACCTAAGGCAATTGTGTCAAACAGAGACACAAAGTTTACTTCATATTTCTGGAGGGAATTATTTAAAGGATTTGGAACAATCTAAACTTTAGCACAACATACCATCCACAGTCATATGGGCAGACAGAGAGAGTCAACCAAGTAATTGAAGACATGTTGCGAATGTATGTGATGGATAATCCATCTAAGTGGGAAGATTACTTGCACTTGGTTGAGTTTGCCTATAATAATGTGTATCAAGCTTCATTGCAAATGAGCCCATTTGAAGCTTTGTATGGTAGGAAATGCAATACTCTAGTGACTTGGGACAACCCAACAAATAGAGTGGTACTTGGGCCAGAATTGGTCAAGGATATGGAAAACCAGATGGTTATAATTAAGTAGAATTTAAAGGCAACTCAAGATAGACATAAAATTTGTGCAGATAAGAACATGCAACTAGAGAATTTAAAGTGGGGGAGCATGTGCTTTTAAAAGTGAAGCCCAAGAACAGCTCTTTGAAGTTGGGTAGTTGTACAAAGCTAACAGCCAGATTTTGTGGTCCATTTGAGATATTGGATAGAATAGGGCAAGTTGCATACATGCTTGCATTGCCTGCTTCCATGAATGTGCATAATATATTTCATGTCTCTTTGCTAAAAAAAATATGTACATGATCCTAACCATGTTATTGATTAGCATCTGATTCAGGTAGAGACAGAAAGAGACTTTAAGGTCCAACCAATGTGAATATTAGACAGAAAAGTCAAAATGCTCTGGAATCGAGTTATAGAGCTGGTAAAAGTCTAGTGGACCTGCTACGGTCCTAAAGATGCTACTTGGGAGCATGAAGATGCCATGCGGGTAGAGTCCCCACAACTTTTTGAATACATTTTGAAATTTTGTTTTCTATTTTGTATATGCACCGAGGATAGTGCCAAAATAAGGGGGAGGGGATGTAGTACCCCGGGTTTTTGAGCTCCATATTAAATAATGTATTTTGTTAATCTATGAAAGGCCAGAGTGCCCAAGCAATTAAAAGAGGCCAATGTGCCTAGGAAATGTAATGTTTTGATCGTTATTAATAATAAATACATCACTGGTTGCTAGACGAACAAGGACAAGAGTTATAGGGGGCTATGATTCCACAAGAGAGGGGGCTCGAGGGGCTAAGTATTTATTTTATATTTTATATACCCATAATTGTTTAATGGAGAGGAGTGGTTACATGACCTTCTTGGGGAAGGCCACATGGTTCTTGATTTGCAAGTAAAGATATAAACCCATCTTGTGGGTTGTTCAGGGGCTTCTTCTTCACTCATTCATTGTTCATTGTTCACACCTTTCGTTCTGTTATCTCTGCATTCACTCTTTCGCCCACTCTTCATTCCTTTCAATCTTGGCTGGGGAGAGAAAAACGAATTGTGGAGAGGAGCCATGATTTGGTTGGAAGTAGTGACTGCTGGTGTATTCCAGCCATGAATTAATGTCTGCATGTTTCTGTTCTCTTTCTATTCACTCTTTCACCCACTCTTGATTCTTCATTCATTTTTGTCTTAGCTCGGGAGAGAAAAACGAATTGTGGAGAGGAGCCATGATTTGTTGGAAGTAGTGATCACCGGTGTATTCTAGCCATGAATTATTGTCTGCATGTCTGAGATGCATCAACATGCTTTCATTTTTTCCCACAGCCTACTTAATCTTGAGAGTCTCTAAGATGGAGATTCTAACGGCCACTGAGCTCCCTGTGGGAGAGGTGGACAACCTAAGGGACCACGTGGAAGAGAAGGGTGGAGGCCCATTCTCTGGTTGTGCATGTTGGGTAGAAGAGAGTTAGTGTAATTTGGATTGCCAGGGTGTGCTGAGAACTGTGGAGAGCTTGAGTGTTTTTTGGTTTGGGAAGATGAGTGACAGTCTAGAACCATCCTAGTGGACTCATAGCCTCGCCTCGGGGTGACATTGTTGTTGATACTTGGAACACCAATGTCTACTAAGTGGAATGTCCTTAGTCCACTCGGGCCAGGATTCATTCTCATTAAAGATAAAGGCTTTCCTCACAAGTGGTTTCCATTTACTCCAAGAGCATTTACTTCCATCAGGTATTTATTTATCTATGAAATTTTCATCTAAAATATGCATGATTACTGGTTATTGTTGTGCACCTACATATGTTCATTTATTTCATATTGTAGCTTGAATCTTGATATATGCATGTGAGTATTTCATGCATCTTTATTAATTAAAATTTGACTCTAATTCGAAATTAGTTCAAAAGAAGGCTTGAAGTAGTACGCCCTGGGTATCGCACGTTATTAATAACCTAGGCATCACAAGCCAACTCTAAGTCTCCTTGTAAGCATCTAAGGTACCTTGTGATGTTTAGGGCCCAATGACCTCCTCCAAGATGAAAAAACGCTCCTCCTCCTAAGTAAGACGTTCTCCAAGAAAACAATAATATGCATGTGGTCCTCATGTAGAATGCCACCAAAGCCATCTGAGATACATCCAATGGTGTAGGAAGAATGTGATGCAAGCACCCAACCGAGGTCAAGCAATTAGTGAGTAAGCCATCTCTAATGTGTAAATCTATCACATAGCATCTTCATGTGAAAATCTATCATGAAGCATCTAGTTGATCATACACTATGTACCCCAAATCTCATGTAGCACACCCAAACTTGGTGTAAACACTTTCAAAGTAACCTCGAGAGCTAACAAAACAAGGTTTGACCAAGTAGACCCCTAATTAAGCAACCGAAATGGATTTGGGCTATTAAGGACATGGAATGAAGCATCTAAAGCAACTACGAGCCACTTTCACGGCACATATCACCAAATTGGTCCCATAGAGTAGGCGACTGACCTAAAGGGTCTAATAGGACCAAATTGGTGACTAACAATGAATGATGAAGGGAGAGGATAAGAGGGGAATCTTACCTAAGCACTAGACATCCCTAAGAGGTTGTACATATGCATTAGGGCAAGGTGACTCAATAGTGAGTGTTCCAACACAAAAGATCCTTTGTAATGAATGATAAGAGGTAATTGTGTCATCACAAGGTCATGCATGGACACACCATAGAAGCATGACACAACATGACACTTCTAGCGGGTAGGCTCGTGTGTGTACTAAAGTGAAAAATCGATATACTATAAAGGTGTGGGAAGAGATTCAGACCTTGCATCTCTCCCATGTAAAAGAAAATACTTTACTATTTGGTCATCTTGCAATCCCCCTTAAATACCTTAGTGGTCATCAACGAGAATATGGGTGTGGGATTTGGTCCACATATGAGTGTTTCTTGGCGGGAGTGCTCTCAGATGCCTCGTGATGTTCCATCCTCACCGAAAGTTCCATTTCTGCTGCAAATATACCATTTGGTAGGCCTTAAGACGAATTTAGTCATACATGGACACACCATAGAAGTAGGACACAACATGGCACTTCTAGTGGGTAGGCTCGTGTGTGTACTAAAGTGAAAAATCGATATACTATAAAGGTGTGGGAAGAGATTTGAACCTTGCATATCTCCCATGTAAAAGAAATTATTTTACTAATTGGTCATGTTGCAATCCCCATTAAAGACCTTAATGGTCATCAACGAGAATATGGGTGTGGGATTTGGTCCACATATGTGTGCTTGCGATGAGTGCTATGTATGCCTCACATGTTCCATCCCTACCTCTGAGTGCCCCCATAGCTATGCTAATGTATTAGGTAAATATATCATTTGGTAGGCCTTAAGAAGAACTTAGGGTTGGACTTTCTTTTGTGTATACATGCACCTAGGTAGTGTTATGCATCAACACACATTTGATCACCTCCTCCAAGTGCCCCTAGTGTTACCTTAATGATCCGGCTTGATCTTTTTAATGAATTTTATGGTTGAGTTTTAATTTTGCATGCATTAATTAACCATTTGAGAAACTGAAGGAAAGAATGAGTAGTGAAGAGGGAATTATGACAGCCATATATATTCGCAGATCTGAAAAATGAAAGAATAAAACAACAAACCATAACATGCATTGATAACGGTTCTGGACACAACTCGCTCACGCCTCCTGTTTTTTCTTTGTGGGAGGCTTTATCATGTTCAAATGCTCAAAAGTACATTTTTGCAATGCCAATGGTTACAAGACTGATCTCGTCATGTTCTTCCGTGATTCAGAACCATGCAAAGAAAACAACACACAAAACGGACATCCAGAGTTTCTCATAAATGATCCGGCTGCTGTCTCCTCAAAAGCCAGCCTTTAAAATGGCTTTGGCTCGCTTTCTCCTCAAGATTATTCTCGCTCAATGCTCCCTATGGCCTCAACAGCCTTGTTATATAGGCCAGAAGTTGGTTTACCATCTCCAACTCTCCCAAAAATTAGGCTCCAAAATGCCCAATATCTCCCAAAATGGAGAAAACCATTAAAAATGGGCTTAACTACAATTAAAACCAAAAATTGGTTAGAAAACCCACTTCTAACTATAATATGGGCATAAGCCCCTGCCCTAGCTGCTCTTGGCAAAGTCATATGGCTGCCGCTTAGCTCCAAAGGGCTGCTACCGCCCTCTCCATTCAATACTTTGCAATATATTTCATGTTGTAGGTTTTATATCATAAGCAATAATTTAGTGTATTGGCAAAAGACCATTTCTGGCGTGTTGGCTTGGTGGTGGTCATGGGTTCAATTCCCATGGACCCCAAAACAATTTTTTATTTTTGAAACAACCACTTAACCGATGACCTAAAAGCCACTGGCTACCCATGATCGGGCCAATGGCATATCCCCATTTGACTGGACACGCCACTTGTCGCTTTTGACCGGGTCCAATTGCCCGCCACATGTATGTTCTTGTCAGCTTAACCCGCCCCAATCACCATCATCCAGAGTGCCACGTCATCTACTTCAAATCAACATGTTGATGTCAGCGTTGACATTTTAACCGGGGCTTTGACCTTGATTCTTTGACCGCTTTAAGCTTCCGACGTAATCACATAACTTCTCGTGACAATGGGTCTGCTTGACAAAGTAAATATACCAGAATCAGGAAGACGACGGACGCGAATGGTGTTGGTTTCACCAGATTCTACACTTCTCATTTTTGAGCATTTTTCAAGCCCCCGCTGCTTCGATCCATCTCGATCACACCTCCTCATTAATAAGACCTTTTGGTCCTCAAAAGGTTATTGACCAGCCAACAAGCTTGGGATAGGCCACCCATTGCTCTTTGTCTCTCAACTAAACATCATATTAAGGGAAGCAAAATACAATGAAGTTGAGGCATCCACTTCTGGCAGAACCAAGGATTGGTTTCTTTCTCTTCAACATGTTCCTCTTGCTTGGTAATCCTTCCTCCTTCAGGAGTACATGCAAAATCCTTTTGTCCTTCCTTGGACGAAGCTCCGTGACACGCTTCCAACAACTAGCCTTTTGATGTCCACTCTTGTTGCAAAACGCACAACGAGTTTTCGACATCCAGACATGTTTCCCCTTCTCTTTCTTCCGCTGTGGACTTGAGCCTTTACGCCGCTCTTCCGACGACATAGTTTTCCTGTACAAATTTTTTCTCTTCCCACACTTGGCAACACAATGCTTAGTGTTGGAAGAGACAAACTTTGTACATGGATAAAGATTCCACAAGTTCCTGCCATTTGATTATGCTTGTTATAATAAAAAAGAGAATTAACAAAAACATGACCATTGTTCTTCCATGTTGATCTTCAATTTTCTTTGAGATGACTTGCATTCACTACCACAACCTCGAAGTGATGCGCCATTTTGTGAAGTGTTCTCAAGAATGTCTTAAGTTGGCCATTTGAGGCATTATTTGCTTCCTAAGTTTTGGAACCTATCTTGAAGACTCTCCAAGGTCCCCTCCGCCATATCCCAACTTAAGTATCAAGGCCTTTCCTCAACCTCAATAGGATTTACAATGCTTTGACCTCACATCCAAGGTCCTTTCCTTCTTCATAACCCATTCTTGGTTAGTATTCTCAAACCTACACCTTTGTATGTTTTCAATGCACCAAACCAACTTGATGAGAATGAGGAACCTTCACTACATACCTCGACAAGTCAAACATATGTAGAAAGCACTTCCTTCAATCCTTCTTTTCCTTGTTGTTCTTGAAGCTTTCACTTGAACTGCGTTTTCGCTCCAACAAGTAGTCTTCTTATACAACACCTTCTACCCATCTCGCCATGGCAAACACCGAATTTTTATGAACTCCTTCTCATTTTGAGAAAGTCCTCCGTAGATGCCATTTTCTTTCCTTTGAGATGAGCTCTTCCCTGCTAACATGCAAACTCAAATCCAAACGCCAACTAGCTATGATACCACTTGATCCGGTTTTACCTTTTTAAATAATGACTTATGGCGACTTTGCATGCATTAATTAACCATTTGAGAAACTTAGTGAAAGAATGAGGAAATAAGAGGAATTATGACAGCCATATATACATTTTGCGGTATCCAAATGGCATTAGATAAACAAATCATAACACATAGCATTGATAATTTGAGTTCGATATAACTTTGCCTACGCCTTCCGGCCTTTTTTCTCTCATGGGGAGGCTTTTATTTCGTTCAAATGCTCAAAAGTACATTGATGCAATGCCAAATGGCTACAAAAATTATTTGTTCATGTTCATCCAGATCTCTAGAACCATGCAAAGAAAACGACGCGCAAAACGGACGTCCGGTTCTATAAATGGTCCGACAACGCCTCCTCCTCAAAAGCTTCTCTCGTAATCAAAATGGCTTACCGGGCTTCTCCTCAAAGTATTATTCTGCTCTGAATGCCCCCTACGGCCTCAAACATGCCTTGGTTATATATATGGGAAGTTGGTTACTCATCTCCAACTTCCTCCCAAAAATTAGGTCTAAAATGCCCAATATCTCCCCAAAAATGGAGAAAACCATTAAAATGGGCTTAATTACAATTAAAAATCAAAAATTGGTTAGAAAACCCACTTTCTAACTATAAAATAGATATAATAGGGCTTAATCCCCCTCTCCTAGGCACGCACTCCTTTCGGATGGTCACATGGTGTCATGTGGCCACGCACTAGCCCAAAGGGCTAAGTGCTGGCCCCTCTCCATTCAATACTTTTGCAATATATTTCATATTGTGGATTTTATATCATAAACAATAATTTGGTGTATTGGCAAAACACCATTTCTTAAGGTGTTTGGTTTGGTGGTGGTCATGGGTTTAAATTCCCATGGACCCAAAAATATTTTTTTTTTTTGAAACAACCACTTCAATTAATGACCGGATACCACGTGGCTGCCCATGATCGGGCCACACGCGGTACTCCTCATTTGACGGATTAATGCCACTTGTCGCTTTTGATCGTCTAATTGTCGCTACATGTCTCGCCTTTGTCACTAACTCCGCCTAATCACCATCAAACGAGCACGCCATCTCCTCGCATGCACAAGATACCGGGATGTCATCAACATTGACTTTTGACCAGTTCACCTTTGACTTTTAATTGCTTGGGTTTTCTCGACGTAACGCCGATAACTTTCGTGATATGGAGCCCGATATTACAAGTAAATATACCACTGGAATCGTGAAGATGAGACGGACGCATGGTGTTGGTTTATTAGACTGGCAATTTCATTTTGAGCATTTTTCAAGCCCTCGTGAAGGTTCTCCGATCCGAGCTGATCCGTTATCCCATATCTAGATAACTAGGAGATCATGTCTCGAGGCCCACATGGTCCCAGACATGGAGTACGAGCAGATTGACTTTGAGCATGGCCCCCGAGGGCCCATCTTTCTTCTTCTCGTATTTGTCCTGCCAAGAAGATGCTCTCCATCACTACCTGGCCCCGCATCGAAAAGGCTCTTGCTCCATGAGGTATTTTGTCCCGAGGTATCATGGTATGTGTCATATTTGATCATCATGACCCTTTCTATGTATGCATTAGATCTCTTTCATTTCTCATAACCGCTTTGGATCTTACACTAATCCACTTGACCATTGTTGGGGTAATTGATGGGGTAGCTTAGCAAGTTGGTATTCATGGGTTTTGGGTTAGCCACCAAAAGGGGTTTGAAGAACCATCGTCTAATTTCATATATTATCACTTTTTTCCATCTTAAAACCCCACTCATCTATCCCATTCCCCTAGTCTGCCATTAGGATGACCATCCGGTACATCTTGTTCATGGGAAGAAGGGGCTAAAGGCCCAGGTGCAACCGGTAAAAAGATAAAAAGCCATAGGAAAATGAAACTTAGAGATGCTTCACCAGGGATTCCTGAGAAGGCAATAAAAAGCTCTCAAGAAACCGAGGGACCTAAGAAAATGATAAATAAATAAATGCAAGACTCAACTAAGAGGATGGGAGGTCTCACGGAAATGCCCCATTATGTCTTATAGGTATTTAGCGGTGGCGATATTGCCACCATCCGTCACCAAAATTCATGGCAGTGACCTTTGGCTGTATGGCCAAAGGAAGGGGGTCTCATCATGAGCCGTTCTCTCATTCTGCGAAGATACTAGTGGTAACGCTGTCATCTCTGGCCAACAAGCCAAGGCAAGGTTCCCTTCACAAGGCTTGTAGTAAAAATGCAAATAAAGAAAGAGTGGCGGCCAAGGGCTTGGTGCCTGCATCCATGATCTGCACAACTCGCCTCCTACAAAGGCACCCATTGCACGCATACCCAAAATTTCAGGTTTGACTATGACTAGACATCCCTAAAACCACAACACGCCACTGTACATGGTTTGAATAACCTTGGCGTAAAACTTTCCATTTCTTTGTGGGTATTAGCCCAATAGGTTGCTCTTTTGATTTTAGCTTTGTATAGTGGGTCCGTAGGTCTTTGAGCTCTTAGAAGATTTGATAGGGATGTTATGCATATTTGATAATTTTAATGATGAAATGTGATTTACATTGCCATGATGTCTAGACTGATGAGCCCCTGGAGGGCGAATTTAATGTGCGGTGACTACACCACCGGACAAAAATGTGAGGATCGTGCACATGGGGAGATGATTGTTCGGACCTCCATGGAGCTGAAAAGCCAATCAGATGGTTGTTGGGATTATGAAAGGTGACAGGTTTGGTGGGACGAGCCCTGCACGAAGAAGAGGGACGTCAATGACGTTTTGGCATAGATCAGGCTTATGGGGATCAACCGCGATGGGACATGGACCATGATGGGATGTGATCACCAAAGGATAGTTGGACTATCTCTAGAGCATGTGGCAACAAGGCTAGGGCTTCTTGGCATCGCAGGACAAGTTAGTCGAGCCCCGTGAGGCAACGCTTTGTTATTGATGGTTATCATGTTCGAAGGGCCAACGCCTCCCCAAGGCTTGGACTTCATTTTCTGCTTATTTTGGCATTTTAACATGTAAAAGTGACAAATAACTGATAATGTAATGTTAGCCTTGTTGGCCATTTTGTTGACCTATTTTGTAAATTAAAGGTCGCTGAATCATATAAATAGAGGATGTTTTGCCCTCATTTTGAACATAACATAACTTGCTCATTTTGAGAGGTGATTTTTAGCTCTGTTCTTGGCTTCTTGTCTCTTGGAGTGTGGCGTAACTTCTTGGGAGGATTATTTTTGGCAAAGTGGTGCTTTTATGCTATTGGAAGGTTTACAACTAGGGAATGGTTAATGCTTTCTTCATGATCTGTAAGTGTTTTTCATCAAACTTCTTGAGTGAATGGTTGTTTTTTAACATTTGCATTTATTGTTGTCTTGTTGTATTTGTTTAACCTTCAAACCCTAGGGAGCCAAATACACAAGTAGGTCGGCTTTATGTCCCCATAGCATGAGCTTATAGCCATTGGATTCGAGAAGGTTTATCTGTGTACCATAGCTACACTAGCCATCTCTTTGTCTTGTGTTAGTTTTGAGCATAAACTGAAGAAAGAAGGCGTCCCAGGGCCTAATTGAGTTTACACCTGTGGTTTCTAGGTTTTGAAAGCTCGCCATAGCAACACTTTTCACCATGTAGGTTTATGCTTCTGGCTAGCCGCTTTGCCAAGAAAGTCTTAAGGAGAGGAGAAAAAAGTTCTAGGCCTAGCTTTAGCTACACCCCTAGGTAAGCTTCTTCTAGGGTTTAGGGTTTGTGGCCTTTGCTCTAGCAACACCGGCCAAACCCTAGCTCTCTTGTCTTTAAGTTTGAACCCTTCCTAAACCATTAGTCACATCTCCATTGACTCCATTAACCTGCACTAGTTCAGAAAACCTGCTTGAGCTTGTTATGCCTTTAAATTCTTTCTTAAACTACTTCTAAATTGTAAACCCTAACTAACCTAGCTGCCTAACCCTAGCTAGATTTGAAGACTAACCTAAGATAACGCTATCTTTTAATTGAATTTTGCTTGGATAGAAAGGTGCGGCCTTGTTATCCCTTCCTAAAGTCAGGAGTTTCATTCTTTTCACCGGTTGAAATTGTCAAAACGTCAACATTGGCTAGCTAACCTGCAAGTAACAAAATTGTTATAGGGCTGATGTCATACTCTTTGATCTTGGCTTATACTTGCAAACGTTATGACATTTGCTCTTTGATTGATTATAGAGTTATTGATTGCATGTGTGTTTAATTTGATAAAACGCTAGACTCTTTGTCTTTCTTTTGACCTATTGATATAAAGCTGACGTCATACTTATTGTGTTAACACATAGGTGACGCAGCAAAATTATACGTGAGCTAATATTCATTGCATTGATATTCAGTACAAGGTTTAAATTGTGAACGCTGAATGCTTATTTTGCTTGCTTTAAGATGAAGTAACTTTGTATAACAATCATTGACTTCATTTAATAATTGCATTTGGTCATTTGCTCATATATATTGGAAGATAGTCTTAAATGTTTATGAAGTACTAACCCACCTAGCACATTCTAGTTGTATTTGTTTTGTCTCAGTCAGGTGCATCAAGGATACTTTTCTCTGACTATCTCACTTGGGCAGCAATCTAGGAAAGGGAACTTCTTTGACTTGTCTATTACCCTTTTAGCCTTTCATCAATCTGTGATTACCTATTTAGGGACGCCTCCCTTGGACTAGCCATCCTAACAGAAAGAGCCCCCATCGAGGTGACAGTAGTGGGGAAGCTCCCACGGCTAAGCCCCGACTCAAGCTTTCCAACCTTTCCTACAAACTGTATGTATAACAGGATCACTTAACGTATTCTATAAATATATCACTTGACAAGCCTTCAAGTGAATACGAAGTAGACTTTGATCCAGTTACGTGTGCATGTGGGTAGTGTTATGTGAGCCTCACACATTTAACCACTACCTTCTAATGCCCCATGACTTCTTTAAGGTACCAAATAAACTCATCACGAAAATTGAACCTTGGTTAATGGTGAGACAATCATCACTCCTTACACTCACCTCCAAGCCTTATAAGCATCATGCTTTGGAATTATGATTTATTAACTTCATGGTGTTTTTAATTTTGAAAAATTAAGGACATGATATGGAATGGTGAGAAAGTCATCACTCCTTCGACTCAACTCCAAGCCCTTTAGGCCACATGTTTTGGAATTATGATTTATTATCTTCATCATCACTATCACATAATATTTATATCTTTGCAAATAAAAAATGTGACATAAAACTTCAATGTTAATCTTATCAACTTCTTTACATAATGTTTTTATGATTTAAAAAACAACAAACAAACTTTGCAGACTCTCTCCTTCTTCCTTAAAATATTTAAATTAACTCCAACAAGAATAAAACAAAAACTCACGCACAAACTTTACCTTAAAACTACCTTAAAATAGTCCATTCAAATTAATTAAACCAATCCACTCAATCCAAAGAAAGAAAGAAAGTATTTTAAACGCCCACGAGGCTAAAAATAGCCTTGGTAATGATGAGCCTTATCCGCTTTTTGGTATTCGGCCCTTTCCTTGAAGTTTTACACACCGCCTCCCAAAATTCTCGACAAACTCTTTGTCAATAGGATTATCCCAAGAATTAGCCGTATCAATTGATAATTTTCCCCGCCATCTTGAGAGCCTCCCACATATGTTTATTTTCAATGTAAAAAAATAAAAACACACAATGTGTACAAAGACATACAACCACAAATTAAAATGTACACCCTTTCCTTAATTTTGAAAAAAGAAAAAGGAAAACAAAAAATAACTCCATCCGCAAAACACTTAACACAAGCTCGAGCGTTTTGATTTAGAATAAGAAAATGTTGTTAAACAAATATATATATATATATATATGTTGTTGGGTGGTATTTGTCCTAACTCTATTGGTTGAACTGGTCGACAACAGTCAAGTTATTCATTTACACCTGAGTTCGATTCCAGCGGAGGCAAAAACAGTGAAGAGGACCGATGGCGGCGGAGAGGATCACGAATTTTCTCAAACACGGAGCTTCACCCTCTCCAGTAAAGTCCGTCAGCCATTCAGAAGCCGATGACTTCGTTCCCTCCCTTGTACTTGCTGCCACAGACGACCCGTCCATCGCACCGCTTCTCCTATTTCCTCTGGTTTCGAACCCTCGAACTCCTAAAGCCATGGCTTACGCGTCTCTCGATTACGACGAAGTCCGTCGATTGGTGTTGTCAGAGGAGATGCAAGAGGCCGAAATGCTCATTTATCAGGTCTGTGGCAGGACGAAGATTCAAACGAGAATTGGTGGCAGAGAGACTGGGGTTTACTGAACCGACATTATTCTGTGGACGAATGCTTGACGTTCGAGGCCGCTGATGAGGCATGCTTTCTTTTCTCACTTCCACTCGGCAATTTGTTCGCATACAAACACTTTCTTTAAATATAGAGGAAGTTCTTGTTTGTTAGTTTGCAAATAGACGTAGTTATTGTGTTTTGGTTTACTTTCTTAAAATTGGGGTTTCTGCTATTAAAAATGTAAAGTCATCTTTTCTTCTGCCGTACACGCATTCTCCTTCAATTTTCATGTTTTCTCTTTGGGATTTTGATTTCTTAATATTTAAACTTCCGACATAAATATACGAGTTTATCTGCAATTTGTTCACATTCAAATTTCTTCTTTAAATATATAGGAAATTAATGTTTGTTTATGTCAGGTCATGTATGGGTAGTGAATCTAACTCCACACTTGATTATTCCATTACCATGAAGTTCAATAAATATACAATGAATGATTGTTAGTCTTTTCTTCATATTTCTCTTAATGATATTGATACAAGCAATGTAATCCCAAGGATTACGTGGTTCAACATCTCCCCTTAATCTAAAGGGGTGTTTTTGAGTCCAAACATCATTCTGTACTTTCAAAATTTCATCCTCTAAGTGTTTTGGTGAAGATGCTCACAATTTGCTCATTTGTGTAACAATGTCTCAAGTGGATAGTCTTGGCCTTTACATGATATCGAATCAGATGATATTTTGTGTTGATATGCTTAGTTTGGATCATAGAATCCGAGATTCTTGGTCAACTTGATTGCGTAAGTATTATCAACTAGAAGAGAGTAGAATTCACTTGTTTCTTCTACAAATCTTAAAGTATTTTCCCGAGCCACACAATTTTTTCGCTACATATTTTGTCTTTGTTGTGGAATTTTTTGGAACTGACTATTTGCATGATCTCCATGTGATAGTCAAGGATCTAAGACTCATGAGATAACTTCAAGTTGATACTCCATTTTCTTTATCCTCATATCAAAGTTTAAATTAGAATATCTAATCAAGTTGAAGTCATCCACCTAGAGTACCCGAGTCCAAAATCTTGAGTTCCTTCAAGCATTTTAGAACTATTTTTGTAGTAGACCAATGTGCTTCGCAAGGGTTTTCAGGCGTGAACCCGAAAGAATCCCAACAACAAATGAATGTCTGGTCTGGTGGTAGTAAAATAGATAAGACTTACCACAAGTCAGTTCACTAACAATGTTACCAAACTCAACCGGTCATTGAACTGTCAATTTAAAACTGAACCGAACCTAACCGGAAAAAAACCGGATCAAAAAACTGGCCACTAAAAAATACATAAAATATTCAAATTTTGAGATCCCATGATTTCCTACCCTAAATCCCAAAAAGGTCCCTCAAAGGGGTCGAGATCCCATGATTTATACATGCCTGCCTTCGATTAGCCTGTCGAAGTCCCAAAATTTACCAAACGTGACCAAGGTTCTCCAAAAAAAATTGGTCATAACAACAATGGTCCAAATCTCATCCTTAAACACTAGATTCAAACTTATTACAACTTTATCAAAATTACTTTACAAGTAAGGCACAAGATAACAATGCCAAAGTACGTGAAGTGAAATGCTCATAATAGAGAGCTTATTTCTCCAACACCTACTCTCTTAGTATATACAATGACAGTGCTAGGTGTAATCAAAGAGCCAATTGAGCCATGTGCTCATTACATCAATGCTACAATGTTTACTTTTGTGTTTGGTCATAGATCAAAACAAAGAAATGCTCAACACTAAGTACAAATGAGATGAAATATACATGTGAATATGGCTACAATAAGGAGTTAAATCATGGGCATGGTAGTCAATACAAAGATCTTTGAAAGACAATGACAATGTTTGGTGTAATCAAAGAGCCATGTGCTCATTACAACAATGCTACAATGTTTTCTTTTGTGTTTGGTCATAGACCAAACCAAGGAAATGCTCAACACTAAGTACAAATTAATGGAAATATACATGTGAATTGTTAATTTCTTAAACCCAATACTCGACAGCTAATTCCAAATAAATCACTTATCGAATAAAGCACTCCTCGAAGTTATTAACGAATTACAGTGGAAGCATAAATACGAAAACCAAACACATTGCACATGATATTTTTGAGTAAATTACCCCTGAAAAAACCCCTAAGGGAAAACCGATATCTTTTGATTTTATTATATAAAATCATGGGTTCTTGTCTTAGGATAATGGCCCATCTGAGGAAAATACAAATCAGCAAAATAGCTTAGCCTATCACACCTCAAGATCTCTCCTTTGATTTTGTTGGTCGCTACTTCCTTTGCTCCTTTCCTCAACCTTTCCTACTCACACTTGGATGAAATGCCCTTATCACCCAATCAATGAGATCTCCTCACTGTTCGTCTCCCATCCTCTCACTTAGGCTACCTTTTATAACGCTGAGTTAATCCAAATTAAACCCTAGATCTCTAAAGTGATCAAGGGCTGAGATTAGATCTCACCTTCACCTTATGATCTAATGGCTAGGATTAAATTAACTCACTGCTACTACCAAAAACTTAGGCATTTAACTTAATTAAACTCTATTATTCATAACAAGGCATTCAATTTCAATTATTAATTACTACGTGATATTCTAAGTCCCAGAGGTATTATTATGACTTCTGCATGCTAGACACTAAGCCAATGTGGAAGTACCCTCGTCCGATGCTACATACATCAACACTCCTCATAGCGAAAAGGTAATTCTACCACCTAGATGTGGGTCTGCCTTCGCTACTCATGGATGCTCTCCATCCACCGACATCGCCCTCTGAACATAAAGCTATCCCTGTCATCTCGTTTGGATCCTTCTTTGAAGACTTGTTGCCTTTAAACATGCTCCTAGCCTTCTACCGAAAGACCTGCATGGCCATCTTGTACTATGACTCCTTGAAGTCTTGTAGCCTCCTACTCCTGAGCATCCCGCATGGCCATCTTGTACCATGACTCCTTCTTGATAGACTTGGAAGGATGCTTCTTCCCACTTTAACTTGAAGGTTGACTCCCTCTTAGCTTTTCAACCTTTGGAGCTACTTGCTCCTTGCTCGCTAATTTTTCGCTTACCATTGCTCGTATAGGTTGGCCCTTTAGCTTATACAAGTTTCTCTTTCTAAAGTAGTGCAACAGTAGTGCCATTCTTTAGGAGGATGGTACCCTGGTCAGTTCACTAGGCAGTTCAAGTCCCTAGCCGTATCTAGGGTCCCAGCGCTATTTAGGATCTTGGTCTGGGACCAAGTAGTGCATGCTATGGCAAAAGCCCCTAGTTGATCATTAGGGCCTCCCCTGGTGAGCTAACTAGGCAGATCTTTGTCTGGGACCAAGGAGATGGTTAGTGTGTGACGTCTTCCTCTTCTAGGTCATGCATGTGACCTTAGGAGCAGTCGAGAAGATGAGATGATCACATCATCCAGACAGAACCTTCCTTATATGGTGATGATAAGCTTCTAGTTATTGCATGGACACATGTGACCACATGCATTGAAAGAGAGTACACATGCATCCACATGCATTGAGTTAGAGTACACATGCGAACACATGCATTGATGCATGTGCCTTGACTTGTGTCGACTTGACTTAAAGCCTAGCCCTGTGACTTGAGTTGACTTGAGTTGACTTGAGTTAGACGTGACTTGAGTTAGATGTGTCTTGAGTCGACTTGACTTGACTTGACTTATGATGACTTAGAGATATTTTTTTGCCTTCATTGACAAACTGTTTTCCAGCTTGGGTGTTCACTTGTCTTGTTTTCATCCCTTAGCAATTCAACCGGCAGACTTCCTCAATAATGTACACTTTTTGTCTCATGCACTAACTGCTCTCCAAGCTGCAGAGTAAGATCATTTTCTCATTGTTTTGACCTGCTTTTTCATCGCTGGGTTCAAGACAAACAGCTCGATTTTTTCATTTTGAACTCAGAAACTAGACCTTAGATTAGCCAACAAGGTGCTTCATTGTGCCTAGGGACTTCCCCCATAGGCTAGCAATCAAGGCCTAGCTCCTAACAGAGAGTTGTTTATCCCGGGTGACATCCTGGGCTATTTCTCTTTGAATTAGCTGTGCTTTTTACCATTGTCATAACAGGTTTATCAACTTAGATTGGAGGGTAAAAATTTGTGCTTAACAAATTACGCCAAGGCTCTGGGAATGCCAACCTTGGTAACAACGACATTGGTGAGTTTTTATTTCATATATTTTATTTGACTCACTTGGTGACTCCATATGGAACTTACAAGTAGATCCGGCCGGGTTTCTATCTCCCCTCACAAGGTCTAGTTTCGAGCCTAAACGAACCCTATCATCTTTTTGGGAACAAGAATATTCTTTCACCAAGAACTCTTCTCAAAGTTGGTAAGCATATGAGCTCTTAGGTAAGTTCTTTTCGACAAGCAGTATGGTAAGTGTATCTTCGACATATTTGTCTTTATTTTCATCTCGAGCTAGTAGTAGCAGTGTTACAAAAATCGTTTCGCTTAACAAATCGTCTGGGTCCAGAAAACAACGTTTTGCAAAAATCGGCAAAACATCGACAAACTTAAAAAATACAAAATATTCATTTTTAATTTTTTTGAAACATTTAGCAACAATAGCATCAAATAGACGGATTGCCACATGAATATGGAAAGAAACCTGATATATAAGATATATAAGATGTCTAGTGATATATCACACATAAAATATGAATCATGTCCTGATTCCTGTGTCATCAAAAAAATATAATAAATCATAAATGTATCTCATGATCATAATCATGACTCATGAGTATGAGTCATCTACAATGAAATCAAGTAATAAACTATGGATTCCCTCACCCTTTTTACTCGCAAAGGTAATCGCCGTAGAAATTGCTTTTCCTTTAGCAGTAGGAGTAGGTGCCCTCGAGGCATGTGCTTCGCTGTGACCGGAGTCAAATGTCTTCTAGAAGAAGTAGAAGACCTCGAGACAAATGTCCCCTAGAAGAAGGTATCGGTAGAGAGGTCGACCGCTAGTGCTACCACTGGGCCTATCTTCCTCTGACTGTGACTCTCGCTCGGCTGGTGGCACACTTGCAGACTTGGCGTGAAACTGAATATCTTCTGAAACATCCTGATCCAAGTCTCAGAGATACCATGATTATCACCACTATCCTCTAGCCAATCAAGGGCGGCCCTCAACCTCCACCCTCCATGCAACAATAATGTGTCAATCTCATCCAATGAAATGGCCTTCGAATCAATTTTTATCTCAAGTCACTTCACCCACAATCGGTGATTGTAGTAGATGTAGACCAAATCATTACATGGAGGTATCCAACCTGGAAGAGGATCATAAATTAATTTATTAAAATGTAAAGGAGCATAAAATTTTAAAATGACAAGTTAATAATTTATAATTTTAAATGAATTAAATTTCATTGAAATTTCTAAGTCATATACTTTTTGGTGTATTTTTCAAATACACCTAATAGTTTCACAACCGTAAGAGCTACATGTCCCGGCTAAGCACCAATTGCCATCTTCTCAGAATAGTCGGGTCGCCATAGTTTTTTCCACCAAGTATCTACAACTAATTAGAGAAAGTTGAAACATAAGAGAAGACAAATTGAAATTCGAAAAATGAATTTTGAAATCCTAAAAGTTAAAACTTAAAAACAAGGTGAAACTTACTTGACATTATGTTCTTCCTATCATTTACGGCCATATCAAACCCAAATAAGCCAATGGACCCTTATAAAGTTCCAACTGTTGGAAAATCTCTAATCGGTCAATTGCACTTGGAACCATCCTCTGCACACACTCAAAGAAGCCAGACAAAACCTCTGAATCAAACCTGAAGAAATAGCTGTAGGAGAATGTTGGGTTGAGGTAGAACCCTGCAGCATGAATGGGGCAATGGAACCACACACTCCATCGCCCATTCATTCCATTGGTCATCAATCACCATCCATATCATTTCTTTCTCTCATGCCCTTGATCCCCCCTTTGTCCACATAATAAGCACGAAAGGACTCTTTGGCCCTATCCATGACCTCAAGCCCACAATGGGCTACCTATATGGGGCTTCGTCTCTCACGACTAAGCTAAGAACCTTTTACCAAAGGTTCAATGATGGTGCACACCCCATTCACCGCATCCCAAAAGCTCTCCCGGTATGTAACTAGCCTCATAATGGCTTGCCCCTCTTGTTTATTGCTAAATGATAAAGCACACAACTCAGGTGAAAGGAACATTGCCAGCAATTCCCACCTAGAATTCAAAAGAGATCAAGAGAAATAAACTAGTGGCAAAGCGTGTGACGGCAGGACGCACCAACTCTTTGTCAATTGGGTGGGAATTGTCTCATCATGCTAAGTGCAGAAGCATGATTGTATATGAACTTTGTGATGCTCCTTGCTAAATCAATGGTCTCCTTGATCCAATCAAGCTTCCCATATCCTCTTAACATCAAGTCAAGGGGCAATGAGCGGCACAAGGATTCCAAAACAGTGTAGGATACCTAAACATAAGCATCCTACTAGTACCATTGATAATTTGGCAAAGATTGTCCATTATGATTCTGGACAACATGTCATGGATTCCACCTCTGTATGAAGCTATCCAACAAATCACAAAGTAATGCCGCGTCCTTGACATGTGCAGATGCATACACAGATTTCAAAAACATTGTCCGAAAATGTACTAATATACCGAGAAGGGTTCTACCCTTCCCATCAGTCCAACGATTTGACATCACCGTGCATCTTGTGAATTGTGATGAATCTCGAAGCTCCTACAACCTCCGAGTACAATCGGTTTTTTCATTTTGAAGGATGGGCCCTCTTGTCATCATAAGTGGGGTATTTATACCCTGCATCAACAATACTAGCACTTCAAACATGGACACACACACATACTGCCTTGGAAAATTTGAATGGAATATCACTCCATAAAAGGCATCTACCCACAAGTTTGTCCTTTCTTCTTCTTTTTTTTTCAACATGGACTTGATAGACGGTTGTGCACCGTGTGTGGTTCTTGGCATAAAATATGATGATGCTGTTGTAGGCATTACAGACTGTGAGGAGTGGGATCTCACCAGACTCCACTCCCATTGCCCCATGAGTGTGTGTGCTTCCCCTGACCTGGATCTTGAATACTTTTTCTTGGCTTTGTGTACCGCTTGTTTGCTTCAATTGCTTTTGTGGTCTTTGCAACAAGTTCTTCGCTTGATTTGGTACAAATCCCCACCTCATTCCCTCGAATTTTCAAGAGTTGGTATTTTTCGTTATCCCCGACATCTAGGGATATTCAGGAGATCATGTCTCGAGGGCCCACGATCCTAGACATGAAGTGTCGAGAGCGGGATTGATTCGAAAGTACGGTCTCCGGGAGGGCCCATATTTCTTCTTCTTCGCCGACGGTCCTGTCAAATAGCAGCGAACGTCCATCACCATCGCTTGGACTTGCATCGAGAAGACTTCTGCTCCATGAGGTAATTATCCAAGGTATCATGGTATGTGTCATGTTTGATCTATAACCTCTTTATATATGCATTAGGTTCCCGCTACTTCGGGATAACTCAGCTGGATCTTACACTAATCTACTGGACCGCTGTTGGGGTGATTGATGGGATGTGAACTCTAAAGGTGCTTTTTATTCATGGGTTTGGTTAGCCACCGAAGGGGATTTGCGTAGAGCCATCGCCCACTCCCACCATTCTATCATTTTTCATCTTATCTCCCCATCTATCCCATTCCTTAGTCCGCCATTAGGATGACCATTTGAGGGTTAAGACTTTGTCTTGTGGGAAGAAGGGGCTAAAGGTCTGTGGGGTAAAAGCAACCGTAAAAGATAAAAAGCCATAAGAAATGAAACCTAGAGAGATCTTCACCAGGTATCCCCAGAAGGCGTTAAAAGGCCTCTCGATAAGAAACTAAAGGGACCCTAAAAAAATAATAAAGAACAAGACCTAACCAAGATGATAGGAGGTCTCATTACGAAATAATTCCATTATGTTCATAGGTATCCAACAAGTATGACATTGCCATTATCCGTCACCACGCCGTGGCAACGACCTTTGGTTGTATGGTGGCCAGAAAGGGGGTCTCATCAATGAAATTCTTTATCATTTCTGCTAAGATACCAGTGGATAACACCGCCACTGGTCACCACGCCTGGGCAATGACCCTCTGGTTAGATCTTGAAGTAAAAAAGAAAAGAAAAGCAATAAAAGAAAAATAAAGGTAATAAAGGACTTGGAAAATATCCATGATCGCAATACCGGGCCTCATTGAAAGGCACCCACAGCAACACTCTTGGTCTTACTGCGGATCGGACATCCTAGACCACATCACCTCATAAACATGGTTTGAATGATCTTCTCAGGGAAACTTTCCCATCTCTCTTTTGTGGGTATTAGCCCAATAGGTTATTCCCTAGTGGTCTTCTTCAGCCTTTGTATAGTAGATCAGGTAATGTCTTTGAGCTCTTAGATGATATGCTAGGGATTTCTGCATGTATTTGATAAATTTAATGATGAAATATGATTGACATTGCTATGATCCCGAGGACTCCATGGAGCCCATGGAGGGCTTAGTCTTCTTTGATGTGCGTGACCATACCCGACTTTACGTGTACCAAAGGGACCCAGACGCATCGGGATGCATTAGTTCGACTCCATGTAATGGGTTTTACCGATGGTTGCTAGGATGGCGTAGGCGTGACAACGCTGTATTGAGCCATTGCACCCAGAAAGAAGAAGGATGCCCCACTACAGGACACTTTGGCGTATTCACTTGGGGGGGATCACCCACTGCAGATGTGATGATGGCTTTTGATGGACAGCACGCCACCGGTGCGCTTGGACGCTTTCTCTCGGAGCATGTGGCAAGGTGTCGGGTCATTTTGGCACATGTGGTGCCTTGGAGAAGCCTCAGCTAACGCTCAGTTGATCTTGCCTGCAAGGGGCCAATGTCTCCCTCGGAGGGGCCTGACGCCTCCTTTTGAGCTCATATTGTGACATTTTTAGCATTTAATGTGAAAATCAGTGTAATATTGTTAGTCAACATTGTTCCAATGCTTTTTAATGACCCATTTTTCTAATTAAAGGTCATTTGATGATATAAAGAGAGGATGTTGCCTCTCATTTTTATACATAACACAACTCACTCTCTCTGTGAGAGAATCATTTTTAGTCTTTGTCTTGGGATTTTGCTCTTGGAAGTGAGGCACAACCTCTTGTGGAGGATCATCTTGGCATTTTATGGTGTTTTCTATCATTTGAAGGCTTACAACTAGGTTTGATAAGCTCTTCATTGATTTGTATGTATATTTTCATGCAAAAACTTCTCGAATGAATGGTTGTAGGTTAAATCTCTTACATTTATGGTTAAGATTGTTATTATTTTGCTTAATCATTGAAACTTAGGTAGCAAGCACACAAGTAGGTCCTTGCTATATGTCCCTACAGAAAATTTGTTTTAGCTTTCATTGATTAAGGAGGATATAGCCTAGCCGCTATTAAGCACTAGTTCCCCTTTTTCTCTGAGTGCTAGCTTTTTAATCTAAGTTGAAGAAGAAAGAAGACGCCCTAGGCCTAATTAATTTTACACCTAGGTTTTAACTCTTAGGCCTGAAAGGTCTGCTCTGCAAATTTAATTCCTTTCACCCTTAGATTTATGTTTGAAGCTAGCCATTTTGCCAAAGAGTTCTTATGAAAGAGGGAGGAGCATGAGGCCTGCTTTAAGCAACACCGAATGAGCCTCCCTTAGGTTTTGACCTATGGCCCCGCCATTGCAAATACCATAAAGCCTAACTCTTTGTCCTTGGATTTAGATTCTCTCGAGACATAGCCCTTGCTTCTTAACTCAATTATACCCTAAGGCACTAGTCTAATCCCTCTTTAACGTTGAGCTTCTTTTGTGCCAAACAACTTCTTTCAAACTTTAAATTTGAAACCCTAACTAACCCTAACGCCTCACTAACCCTAATTTGATGATGATCGCCATGCCTCTTTGAGATTTTGGTTGATGTAAAACGTTGTGGCTTGGTCATCTAAAAGATAGACATTGAAGTGTTGATAATTTCCATTAGCTTACTAGAGGTGACGTCAAATTTCTTCTAGGGTTAGTATAATAGAAGAAAGCTGACGTCACCTCTAGTGAGCTTGACGCAACAACCTTGAATTAAGTATATGAGCACTTGATGATATTTTATGCTAAGTTTGATTATATACATTAAGTGTTATATCATTTCCAAAGTGTTTATCGACAAGTAATATTTTAAGTTATAATCATTATTGCAATCATTGACTTGGCCAATAATTACCGCTATCTATGCTCGCGGTATTAAATGCCGGAGGCCATCAGTGAAGTGCTAACCATTATTTGCATGTATTAGTTTATTTGTTGCCTTGTCTCGCAAAACGGTGCCTTATCTCGGTTTATCTCTTTTGACTATCTCATCATTGGCGTAATCTGTGAAAGGGAAAAACCACCTTGATCCTTTAACCCTTGTCTTTCAAAACCCCAGATTGCCGTGGACGCTTCCCTTGGATAGGCCACCCTAAATAGAAAGAGCTCCCCCATCGAGGTGACAGCGGGAGGGGAAGCTCCTGTTACTTCAGCTTGACCTTACTCCTTCACCACTTGACCTAAAACCACAACCGAGCGATAACATTTGGCCGCTGTCGGGAATACCGAAACAACCTCCTCAACGACAAACCTTGCAGAGCCTTTACCATAAATCTTTTTCTACAAGCTACCCTCGCATACCCACTACAAATTCTTTTTCCCCATTCTTTGGTAGTTTCTGGAAACTATCCGGCGACTCCACAAACAAAAAGGAGGTTCAATAACCCTCATCTAACTTTCTCGGCGAAGCCTGCCATCTCAACCTATTGTTAAGTCACTTTGAAAGAGACTTCCTTTACATTGTCTACTTCTCGACGACACTACAAACCCATTCAACAATCAGAGACAATGGTCACCTACCTTGTTCAAGCCTTTAGACATGTCACCCATACCTGGATACCCTAGGCAAATGCCTCCTAAGTATGAAAAGTGGTTGCTCAAGTTTAATTTAAGATCGATGCTACTAGTGCCTAAGAACATATGAGGGTCTCACATTCTTTCATCCCATTAGTGATGATGCTCAAGATTTGGTCATGAAGCTCTTCTCTCCTACCAGACATGATGTCAAGACGTTGGTATCTTGTCCTATCCGATGGAAGCATTAAGACCATGGATAAACTTAAAGAAATTCTTCTCAAGATGGAGTATCAAGGAAGATCCAACATGTTGCTCACTGCATTGAATGGTTATTACTAGACGTGAGAATGAATCCATTCCGTAATTTCATACCGTGACTAAGCCTTGCTCCAACTTAATTTCAAGCCATCATCCTAAAGATCTATTATCTTGTTCACATTTATACTAGATCTTTCAATGGCCAATTAGGGTATCTCCTCGTAGACAAAGACCCCTAATCCATTCAAGAAGCCCAAGAGCTTGCAACTAAGATTGAAGGAAATCTTCTTTCGCCCAAGATTGAGCCTTTTGCCAACCCTAGGGGAAAAAGAGACAAGCAGAAAACAATACACAATGCCGAGCCTACTTTAGATCTTTGCAATCTCAAGATCGCAGCTGGCCAAGCTTAAGTGGATATCATCATGAAGAATCAAGAGGAAATGATGAACCGGATCGGGATTCTGAGAAGTCCTGCACCCGCTCTGACCACCATTTCTAAAGGTCCTTCTAGCAAATCAAAATTACAAACCTAAGAATGAAAATGAAGTCCTAAATACTCTGGCCTCTGCGAATGCCGTTGATGAAAATCCCTGGTGTCCTGGAGTGCAAGGAAGCACATTGGGAGAATGAATGTCCTTATAACACTGTACCAACAACAACAAGTCAACAACTTGACTCGCTTCTCGGATTGCCCTCAGATAAACATCAATGATGAAGAACATAAACAAGCCATGAAGGAAGCAGCAAGAGCAACAAGATTAGCAATAATCAACAACTTGGACCAAGAATCACTTGTAGAAGTTCAAGAAGCAAGAAGTCCAAGTATATCAAAGAAGGAACCCAAGCCAACCTGCCTCGATCACCAAAATCTTTTGAAGTTTCTCCTCCTAAAAATCCCAAGGCCGACAAGATTTCACCCTTGATTTTGACCTTGAAGGAGCTTTGGCAAAATGAATGTGAATGTTCCTCTGAAAGAATCCATTAAGATCCCTTCTATTAAGGAACGCTTTAATACCTTCTTTCAGGAACGACCGAGCCTATGGACCCCCGATTATGTTGTTGCCATGTCGAAAGCATTTCGTGATAAATTACGCTGAAGATCCTCCTTTCTTCATGACTCTTATGATGAACAATAAATATCTCAATAATTGCATGTTAGATACAGGCCGCTAAACATGATGTCTCTTAAAGTCATAAATTCATGCAACAATTGGGGTTGAAAGTCACACAACCTTACAGAAACGTGTGTGGATTTGAATTCAAAGCTATACCCAATAATATTACCCACACATGGTGTAATTGAAAACATTGAAGTACAACTAAAGGAATTCCCCGAGAAAACAGTTCACATAGACATTATAGTTGTTGATGTCCCGGATGTGTGGGGAATGCTTTTGTCTAGGAAGTTTGGTGCAATGATAGGCAGGTCCCTTGAGATGGATCTCACCTTTCTGCGGTTGCCTCTGAAAGATGGAACATCTGGACTGTTATCCACCAAGTTGCACTAGGGTGAATTTCCAGCGAGCCACCAAAGATTGAACATTATTGTTCAAAATTCAGAGTTCAGAAATTCAACCGATCATAAAGACCACCCTGTTACTCTACATTTTCCATAAAAAATTGTAATAAGAGGTGTTTGCATGATGAATTTGTACAAGGTCTTAGCCACCTTAAACCCTAAGCGTGAGTTATACTCTGGAGTGTTTTTTCACTTACTAATTATATTTTGCCGTTTTCAGGCGATTTATAATTTATGAGTTTTTTCACTCAATCCTCCAGAGCTGGAGTATATGCTTATGGTTGGGGCTTGAGCATGGATCTAAGCCTAGTGTCTGATGTATATTACCATGCTAAACATC